>JAYMSW010000013.1:0-45106 GCA_036897725.1 Erodium texanum
CTTGAAGTTTTAGATATGACTTGAATGTTTATAACAGAAAAAAAAAAAAAAAAAAGAGTCTAGGACAGCCTTGGAAGTGAAAGAGGAAGATAATTTGAATTTTATTTATATGAGCTCCAGCCTCCAATTTATGTTGGCACATGCTTATTCAATAAGGTTTTTTTTTAGAAGATTCAATAAGCTTTAGTTGCACCTGAACAAACTGTTTTGAGATACCCATTGAGCATGATTTTTATTTATTTATTTTACTGTCTTGGGAATTGTAGGTTTAACGATCAGATTCAATTCTATTGTCTAATTTTTTGTCTTTTCAGATTTACAAGATACACCATTACATCTTTGGAGAAATCTTACAAACCAGAACTTCATGTTGAGACAGATCTTGGGATACCGCTCGACCTGCTGGACCTTAGTGTTTACAAGTACTATCTTGGCATAATTTGTTTACTTTTGAAGACATCCCCTTCACTTTCTTTTTATAACATTAAAAAAATTATATATTCTATTTGAAATTTGTCTGATTAGTCCTCCGAAAGAGCGACCACCCCTTGAGCCCGAGGATGAGGAATTGCTGCGTGATGATGAATCAATAACCCCTGTAAAGAAGGATGGAATAAAAAGGAAGGAAAGACCGACTGATAAAGGTGTTTCATGGCTAGTGAAAACTCAGTATATATCTCCACTCAGCATGGAATCGACAAAACAAGTATGTATAGCTACCTTTTCATTTTTTTTTTGTAGGATATAATTTTCTTGGCAAATACCATGTAGAGCTATCTCATAACTTCCTACACATTCACATTTGCAGTCTCTAACTGAAAAGCAAGCGAAAGAACTCCGAGAATTGAGGGGAGGACGCAACATTTTGTCAAATCTCAACAATAGGTTTGTTCTACTTCAACCTAACCATGTGGGTATAATAGTATTTCTGTGTGTGTATAATGTAGTCTTTGCTGAAACCATAATGATTTTTCAGGGAAAGACACATTAAGGAGATCGAGGCTTCGTTTGAGGCAGCTAAGTTACCTCCCAAACATGCAACTAATAAGGATTTGTATCCTGTGGAGGTTCTACCATTGTTGCCAGATTTTGATAGGTGTGGAAGTTGGAACTACTCAATTGATACGTTTCTTGATAATTATGAAACTTTTGGGGTAAGTTTGTAATCTTCATACACTATATTTATCATTGTTTCAGGTACGATGATCAATTTGTAGTAGCACAATTCGATAATGCTCCAACAGCTGATTCAGAGTTCTACAGCAAGTTGGATGCGTCTGAACGTGATGCTCATGAATCAAAGGTAAGAGTTATTTTTATGAGTGCACACAAGTAACAGTACATATTAGCTGTAAATTTGTTAGTGTGTATTTTGATTACATGTATAATCAAGACCTAAGCAATGTTGATAATGCATTTTGTTGTGAATTTACAGGCTGTTATGAGAAGTTACATGGCAGCAAGCTCTGACCCTGCCGAGCCAGAGAAGTTTTTGGCGTACATGGTTCCTTCTGCTCATGAGGTAGATTGCCTAGTGTTTAATACTACCTTACTATGTTGCTTTGGAGTATGAAACTGTAATGGTAATTTATTTTAGGAAAGTCTCACTCAGCTACCCTTAAGTACGCACCATTCACAACTAACTACCTCTAGGTTTAAATAGTTTCTGACAACCCCCTAAGTTTTTTTAGTCTCATTACCCCAATTCCATCCACTTTTGGGTTTGAAATGACAAAAATACCCTTATTTTTAAATTTTACATGAGGGTATTTTCATCATCTCACACCCCAAAAGTTGACGGAGTTGGTGTAAAGTGAGACTAAAAATACTTGTGAGTTGTCAAAACTTTTTAAACTTAGGGGTAGTTGATTGAGAAAGGTGCATACTTAAGGGTAGCTGACTGAGATTATCCATTTATTTTTACTTTGTTATGGTTATGGCTTTGTTGTTTATTTATGTATTTCTTTGTTATACGGTTACAGCTATCAAAGGATATCTATGATGAAAATGAAGACACATCATATACTTGGATTCGCGAGTACCATTGGGACGTACGTACCAAGAGTTTTGAGTTGTTTCATGGCTATAGCTCATACTTTTCAACTACTGACAGTCTTTTTGGACATTATCAAATAGGTACGAGGTGATGATGCGGATGACCCAGCAACATATCTTGTATCGTTTGGTGAAGGTGAAGCTCGCTATTTGGTAAGCAATGAAACTAAAAGTTTTTCTTTTCTTTTTCTGTTCAGTTTACCTTAGATTTATACTCATGATTTTTGTGATACGCAGCCTCTTCCTACAAAACTTAATCTGAGGAAAAAGAGGGCTAGAGATGGAAGAGCCGGTGACGAGATTGAACATTTCCCCGCACCTTCTAGCGTGACCGTAAGGAGGAGGTCAGTTGTTGCGGCAATCGAGTTGAAGGATCCTGAGGTATAGCCATTGCTATTTATCAAATCATTTTATCGACTAATTAGGTGTCTGAAAGCTTTTTTTGGGCTTAAGACCTTGCTTATTATGTAGAAGGGAGCACCAAACAGTTTTTGATTCTTAAAAACCTTTTAAGATTAGTGTAGCGAACAAGAAATGAATGGGCTTCTATATGTAGAAGAGAGTCCTAAATTTTGCCACTTGACCCTGACCTTGAGAGAGGCCCAACAAGGCCTGAATAGATAGGGAAGAGAAGCCTAAAGCACTAAATAGAGAGGCCCAACAAAGGTTGGGAAGAGATAAATGAGTAAGCTACCGCAGCTAGGACTTGAACCCAGGTGTCAAGAAGCGATGGTCAAATTCAAATATTTAAAGTACTCTGCCACTCTCCCATTCCAAAATATGTCCACTTTGATTTTCTTGCAAAAGTTTCGGATTAGGAGATTTAAAATGCAGGAAAAGAATATTACTCGTATTTCATGCATAATTCGCATCCTTGAAAGGAAAGCTAGACACGAAACATCGATTTGGGAAAGTAGGACACTTATTCTGGATGACTACGATTTCAGGTGTATTCAAACTCAAAGGGAAAGGGTTCTATGTCGGAGGCGGGAGGTTCCGACATTGAAGAGGGCTTTGGAAGGCGAGGACGCCACCACGAGGACGTGGACCAATACAGCGGAGCTGAAGACGATATGTCCGAATAATCAAAAGATGGCTTCAGCTGCTGCCCTAGGGTGAGAGAGCTCTAAATTTTTGTAGCTTGGCAGTGTGTACTGGATGGAAATGAAAATTTAGGGTTTGACTTTACCAAATAAAAGATGAGGTAGTGATTTCCCCCATGTCTCTCTCTCTCTCTCTATCAATTTGTGTGCATTTTGGGTTTGTATCACTATCATGTTCTGGTTGAGTTTGGTATATAGACTTTTATAGCATTATTTTGTTCCTTTTTGAGGAAAAATATGAAATTTAAACTGTAAAAAAGAAAAAGGTTTAGGACATAATAGAGTGCATTGTACCTTGATTTTGATCATGGTTAGATGTATCTGGTTGGATTTCACAACAAAATGTCAATTTCTTTTATAGTTAGAATTCGTTCTTTTTTGCTTTGTTTAACGGCCTAGAACCAATTTGGGCCGTTAGATCAATATATAATTGTAAAATAACTAACTAACAAAAATTAAAGTTACGTGTATTTACGATTTTGTCATTAATGAATCTGTTTAAATATGAGTTTTAGATCGTATTAATCTAATAGCCTAGACTAATTTCTAATTTGTATGTTAAGGTGGGTTTGTACATCAAAACTATCCTTGTTTTATATATATATATATATCTTAATTAACACTGGTTTGTACATAAAGGCAACTTTAATATATGTCTTCAGTTAATACTCATTTTTCACGTGTTTTCTACATTTGGGTCATGGTAAAACTGGATTAATTACCAGTCCATGTTTAAATATAAGTCCTTGAATTGAGATTCAATAAAATATTAAAGGGTGAAGTAAAGTGATAACAAGGTGAACTTTTATAACACATACTAAGTCAATCTTGAAACCTAAATAAATGATTTTTTTATATAAAAAAACCTAAATAAATTAGGAGAATCCAAGTTTTTAAACTCTAAGGGCATGTCAAGTCGAACCTCCGATTGGTTTTGGATAATTAAAATCGGAGGTTGACAACCCCTAAATACCGGCTGCATATAAGAGGGTTGTCGATAGCCCAGCTAATAGAGACTGGACACGTGGCCAAAAAAAAAACTCAATTCTTCATTCTTTTTTTTTTAGAACTTTTTTTGTTATTTTGTTTATAATTATAATATTAATTCAGGTAAATTTTAGAATAATAATTTTTAGTTTTGAAAACTTTTATTTTAGTTTTTTTGATAAATATTTATTTGCATTTGAATTTAATTTGATTTAAAATTTAATTTGAAATTGAATTTCAGATAAAATAATAAATTAAAAAATCATCAACAACCCTCTTCTCCACTACACTCTAAATATCGGCAACCTCAAAATTAACTACCATTAACAACCCTCCATCAATAACCTTATGCAAGACATGTTCTAATAGTATATATGTATTGTGCTTTATGGTATATGGGCCGGGCCCACTACCAGATCTCCTGGCAGGCCGAGAATAGAAGTCCAATAAGCCGTCAACTGAAATCGGGAGATCCAGGCCCAGGCGACTCAAGATTCAAAATGTTCTAGAAGAGCCCGCCTGTGTGCAGAGGTTCAAAAGAAATTCAAATTTCTGGAGAGAGAGAGAGGAAGCAAATCTGCAGCAGCGAAGAAATGGCTCTTCGAAACGAAGTCACAGCCAAGTCTGTGAGGAAAGCTTTGAGGGACGTGCAGAACACGAAGAACAACGAGAGCAGGACTCAGGTCAAGACCAAGACCAATGTCGAGTCAAGATTTTCCGTAGCGGCGAAGAAAATCCCCAAAATGGAAGAGGCAGAGGACGACTCGCTTGATAGCCTCTTGCTCGTCCAGTCCGATCTCTCCTCCGTCCTTAACCAGGTTGATTCTTCATCTGAGCTCGTATGTTTTCGCTTCCGCGATTTGTGATGCTGTGAAATTCTCGGTTTCCTATTTGTTTTCTCTTTTGGGTTGTTATCGATATCCGTGATTTCGTTGTGCTCGCGTGGTTCTGATTCATGTTGTTCTTGATTTATGAGCTTTTGGATTGGTTTATGGAATTGGTATTTGGTGTGTTCTTGTGGGTTTTGGTTAAATTTGCTCTCTGTAGAAATGGGTAATTAGGGTTTTCATCATTTCTGGTTCTGAGCGTCTCGATTGTTGAATTTATGAGTCCTTTGATTGTTGTTTGGTGCAATTAACTGGTGAACTGATTTTGGGTAGTTGCTGGTTTGGTCGTTTATGTGATTCTAAGTTTGAAAAAGATACATACATTAAGCATTAGCTATAGTAGGATAGGAAATCCAAGTGTATTTGCTAGTGAGACCGAGACATAAAAACATGGGTTTTTGAGGCAATCGTAGTTCTTATTGGATAGGGATGTTGATAGTATATGTTTTCGCCAAGCATTTAGTTAGGTGCTGAAGGCAGCTACATCACAAGTTTGATTTTCAAGTAGTGCTAACTGGCGTCTATGACTGTGTCTGGGCTGGTTCATGTTGAAAATATGTTTTGATAGCTTGCTGAATAAATCAAACTGATCGAATTGGTTGTCACTCGTCATGATCTCGAGATGTAATATACACACTTGACAACGCAAGTATTCAACAGAAAACAGTCATGGTACTGACAAATGTTACGAAAGAAAGTGACTGATGTAAGTTCTAATATGCTGCTGATGGCGTTGAGCGTTTATGATTCTTGTCATATTGTTATCATCTATTAGTACCCTTTTGGTTGTGTGATCACTCTAGGGAGAATTTGCATACCTATAAGCAAACTGATTTTCTTGCAGATTGATAAACTTGTTGCTCGAGCATTCGAAGTCAAGACAACAAGCAAACAAGGGAAGAGTGAAATCGAATCGTTCAAGCAAGTCTTGTCTGACATGCTTTCTTCTTTAAAGGTCAATGTTATATCTAATTTGGTTTTTGGTATCATGATATATAATCAATTTCATACAAGAAATGAAAATGTTGATTATGCAGCCATGGGTTTCAAGATTAGAGAAGGCCTTAGCTGAAGACCCTTTGGGGCATGAGAATCAGTCGGTAGAGTCTCCATGTAATATAAGCATTTCTGCTGCTAATGAAGACATGGAGAGTCCAGAAGAAACCAAGTTGGAGTCCTTGATCTCTCCTTCTCCTCTTGTGTCTTGGCGTGCTGACTGTACCATCAAGAGAGGTAGGCAGCTATTTGTGCTTACACCTATGCCTATGGCAAAAGGTTTATTATCTTCCAGACAGCAGGAGTCCTCTAAATCAGTATTTGAAAGGGTTAGTTCTGATACTACTGTTCAGCTACAGTCATTATTTGATATTTCTGGAGATTCAAATGATGATTTGCTTGAAGTTGTAGTAGCTAATCCATTGCCTAGAACAGCTTCTGAGGAGGATTTACCTTCTCCAGCAATGTTTTCAAAAAAAGAGAACTCTTTGCTCGTTATGACTCCAAGATTGAAGATGTCACCTCCTAGGTCCTGTGTTGTGCTTGAACCCATTTCCGAAATTTCTCACCGAGACAACATCAGGACCCGTAAGTCAACTCCGTTTCATGTGAGAACTCTAGATAGCGATGATTCTGATTCTTCTGAGTCCTCCAGCAAGGAAGCCTCCGAGTGCCTGGCATTGAAGTATCCAGAACTTTTAGGGATACAACAGGCATACAAAATGGGAATCAAGAAGAAAGCTCTTGAAGATTCATGGGATTGGTCCATGTCTCCTCCTAAAAGCTGTGTTTTAATGGAGCCACCCGATGAGAAGCCATTGAAGACTGATCTCCATCAACAATCCAAGTTGCCTTCACTGAAAGAAACTGAAGTTTGGAACAACTCTCATCAAACCCAGAAATCTTCTCGTCAAGGTATTGCTCTAATTTCCATTTTCTTCTCTAAGCAACTAAAATGGCAAGTCAAAACCAACCTGAAAGTGATCATGTTTCGTATTTCTACAGGCTTTGCTTTAGAGAGCACTCCTATGTGGAAGCAGCCTGAAAGCACGATCCGGAGGGGCAAGCCTGCTGGTGAGAACACTCTGAAGAAGGAACTATGGACAAGATTCGAAGCAGCAACAACAAACAAACTTGGTTTTGATTCCTCGGTTCTTTCAAAGACTACCCAGAGAGGATTTCTTGACTTACTAGAGGAGGTTTCTTGTGATGAGACAAGTCCAGTTTCTGAGAGTTTGAGGTAACAAAAGATTTTTTTTGCCTTTGTCAAACCAAAGCAACACAAAGTGGTTACTGGGGAAATGCTATGTGTGAATCTGATCTGTGTAATCAAAGTCTTTAGACTTCTGAATGTTGATCTGAAATTTTCCATCTTGGCCAGAATTGGAATATTAGGTATCAATGTATCATTCTCAAGCTTGTATAATCCAAAAATTGGTTTTGAATGTAAATTTAGTAACCATTTGATGAACTATCTTGAGATACTTATCTATCAGTTTTGAGCTTGGATTGGGTTTTAATGTGACATTTTGTGAATTTTGGTCTATAAACAGTTCAGCCCTACTACTATATTAAAACTTGGTGATATATTTTTACTGTCTTAATGGGTGAATGAATGAAGATGCCATTCGACTTAGGCAATTCATTTAAGAAAAGTAAACTTCATTAATAAAATATGGGATTAAATGTAAATAGTTACCCACATACATTCTCTATAAACAAAAAAAGTATACGATGACCAATAAAATATATTATAGAATAATAATAAATAAATAAAACAAAATGTTATAGAATAATCACAAAACAAAATGATAAGAAATTAAAGTCAATTTCGTCGATACATGTGTAATCACGTTTATTTTTAGATATTTGTAATACGACCTCTATCCACTTGTGACACACCAAATTGTATTCAATTTCCCCACAAACGTATTTCAACAAAAATACCATGTTCACTTTTCATATTCGATTGTTACAACTTTTTATCAAGTTTTGAAAAGTTACTTTCTTATGGTAAAAGTATTAAGAAATATACGCTAAAACATACATCAAAGGATCAAAGTTTTTATCCATTTTGTATCATTTTGTTTTGTGATTGTTTTATCATATACCTTATTATCGTGTTTGATTTATCATATATTGTTTTGTTGACAGTAACTGTTTGATTCTAACCCTAAAACATAACAACTATTCCAAAAAAACTCACCTAAGTGATAGAATTAAATCTGTCCCTAAACAACAGTAAAAGATCATAAATACGTAATAACAACTCACTTAAGAATATTTTATTGTATTTCAAAAAAAAAGAGAGAATATTTTCTTGGGACAAAGATGACAGAAAATAATAATAAGTGGCTAGAAGTGTGTTAATAATAAAATATTTGGGGCCATTCATAAAATAACCTTAACTTGAGGGGTATCCGCCGAAATAACCCATTCCTTAAACACGCGCTTCATCTCTCTCGACTCTCGCAGCTTCTCTGGTTCTGAACTCGTAAGTTCCTGACTCACTAAACCTTTACCCGCCAAAAACTCAGCCCTTAAACCCTAACACCGTCTCTACAATGGCGGAACCGGCTCAGTTGACTCGGCATATCGAATCGTTCGTCGATTTGTCTCGCTCTTCGAGCCAGCAGGTCCAAATTCTCAGCAAACCAAACCAAATCATTTTTTATTGCTTTCGGAATTTATTGTGTTGTTAATTGATCACAGTAGCTGGTAATTTACTTGGTCTGTGCGTGAATTGCTGTTGCGAGAATCGATAAATGATAATGTAGCTTTTCAATTTGTTAGCCATAACTATGTACTGGGGTTTTGGTTATGCTTTGAGATGTGGTTTCTATCATTTTGATCGTATCATCTGGTGGTACAGGCTGCAAGTTTGAATGCAATTGCTTCCCTCGTAAAGAACGATGAATTGACTTTAGAAGAACTGGTACTATCTCGAATGAACAATTCTTTTATGCTCAAACATTGTTGTTTTTGGTATCAGTTTGTGATTTCATCTTTGGTGATACTTAGGTCAGGGAGATGAGCATGTATTTGATCACAACAGATAGCATTATTCGATCTAGAGGTATTTTTCTGTTATGCCCAGATGTCTTGAATTCGATGA
Source organism: Erodium texanum (assembly GCA_036897725.1). Classification (NCBI taxonomy): domain Eukaryota; kingdom Viridiplantae; phylum Streptophyta; class Magnoliopsida; order Geraniales; family Geraniaceae; genus Erodium; species Erodium texanum. The sequence continues at coordinate 9,144 of JAYMSW010000013.1, forward strand.
TTTTTATTCGAATCTTGAATTATGATTGTAAGACTATTAATTAATAGTTTAATGCTATGTAAATAAGCATCCAATTTGACATTTTTTTTTGTTGCAAAATTTATGTTTTTTAAATCTTAGCACTTGTTTTTCTCCCATGTGATATTATTCGTAATCGTTTTTAATTCACTCCCTGAAAGAGAATGTGGGCGCTTGTTTTGGGACAGCCAAATTTAGAATAGAGGGAGTATTTAGCAGTGACCATCTGATTATGATATCGATTCCCATGGTGAAGTTGGAGTAATCCGATTGATGGATGATTCAATATGTTACTGTAGATAGTTGAAGCTGTTTCATGTATATATAATATATCTGATGTTTATGCTGTTCGAGCTAAGAACAATGCTTGACAGACAATCTTGTAATGCTGATCCCTTTTCAGGTATCCTTCTTCTTGCAGAATTGATTGCATTTCTTGCTTCAAAGCTGCTTAGCGACACTACTATCCATACCCTGATTTGTTTCTTCACTGACCGGCTGGTAAGTTGCACACTCATATTATAAATATAGCGGAGGTGTCGGTGTGCAGCTATGTATCTACTGCCAAATTTAGGTCATCTCAACATGATTTTATACATTTGCAAATACAAACATGTGATGTATATTCATTTCCTTTTATTATTTTGCAAATGGAATGATGTAGATGATGATATTCTGTATCAGGCAGATTGGAAAGCCTTACATGGTGCACTTGTCGGTTGCTTGGCACTGATGCAAAGAAAAAGTACTGTTGGTATGGTCACTGGCAGTGATGCAAAAGCTGTTGCACAGTCTTACTTACTGAACCTACAGGTGCAGTCTCTGGGGCAGCATGATAGGAAGGTAAATTATTTACTTATGCACTGCATGCTATATGCCACCATATTATATTATTAATGCAAATACCTCCCCAAAAAATAAGCCATATATAATTTCACATCAATATTAGCTGTTTTACATCAATTCCTCATGTCCTTACAGCTTTGCTTTGAACTTATGGAGTGCCTATTAAAATGCTATCCCAACGAGGTTGCTTCACTGGTATTATTCTGATTCTTATTTTCCTTAAACTATAGCTTTGAAAGATGTAGTAACTAGTAAGAAAAGACATGATAAGGCATGACTTGATGGGAGTTTTGTTGAAGGATTCATATACTCGACCCCATGCTGGTTGGAAAAGGCTTGGTGATGGTTCTTGTAGTCTAGTTTATTATTTTTGGTTCTCTTCACCATATAATCCTTAGTTTTATTTGAAACTGATAAAAAATTTTCTGTGCTCTAGGGCGATGACCTTATTTACGGAATATGTGCAGCTATTGATGAAGAAAAGGACCCTCAGTGCTTAATGCTAACCTTTCACATTGTAGAGATTATGGTGCAACTATTTCCAGATCCATCCGGGCCTCTTGCAAGTTTTGCTGGAGATCTTTTTGAAATGCTTGGTTGTTACTTTCCCATTCATTTTACACATGTAAGCCTTTGTTTGTCATATGAAGTTAGTCAACTCATTCTCTTTCTTTATCACAAAATGTCTCTACTTTTTCGTGTGTGCAGATTATGCACTATGCAGCACTACCTTGTGTACCATATTAATTGTTTTAACTATTAATATAAATTCTTCTATGTTGATTATAAACAACAAACAACTAAATGTAGTTTCAAAAGTCACTTGACATTGGTAGTGAATATCAACTATCATCTATTTCCTATTTATTTTCAGGTATCTCCTTAAGTTGTGAGTAGGTTAGGAACCAAATAGATATTATATTTACATTTTCACTTATGAGACCTATATTATATTCTCTCTATTAAATATGATCTAATGCCCCCGTGAGTGTATCTGGCTCAAAGTTTCCTGCAACAATGAAAACTATAGTTGGTCTAGTTCTTTCAGGATTGAGCTTAACCAGTACAATTTTCCCAGTATCTATTTCAGACACGTAAAAGAAAATATACTCTTGGTGTCTTTCTATGAACTGACATTTTCTTAATAATGCAAGTTTGAAATATGGAAATTTATAATTGCATTGACCATAAGAGTTTGGTTCCTTACTGTTTATCATGCTGATAAGATTATGCCTTGCTCATCTAGATTGTGGGATTCTTTTTGTCTTTCAGCCTAAAGGTGATGATATTGGTGTGAAGAGGGATGAGCTATCAAGGGCTCTAATGGTATGTCATGCTTTTTTTGAAACTATTCCTGTTTTTAAGAGCAGTTTGCAGCATCTGTTTCGCATGAATAATAAGTAATATACTGGTCCGCGATTACTTTTGCTTCTTCTTTCCTCAAGTGCAAGGATTTGTGGGAAAACTTAATTGTTGGATTATTTTTCTTAATATCCTGATGGGAATATGCAGATCACACCATGACAATTGTGTAAAGTTCTATGTAGATGTTTGTAGGTAATGTGAAAGACTGGATTTTGAGTGGAAAGTGATCACAAAACCTTGGTCACACATTCACTGGGTTGCACGGTTTCATTCACGTACCGAGATTGGTTAATCTTTCTCAACTATATTGCTGGTTTCTTTCGTGCTGTCCTTTGGAGGCGTAGTATAAAGCCTTAGGCTGCTTAATGTATGTTTTCTATCTGTTTCATTGAACTCAGAAATGCATGTATTTAAAACTTTGCCCTCATGACGGGGACATGAAAAAGGGAATCTGCTTGCAGTAATCATGTATGGAAAGCATATGCTACCCATCCAGCTATTTTCATATTATATGAACTTAGGTACAGAGTTAGAATTGAACAGTTGAGTTGGATGCTATCTGTTGAAGATGTTGTATACACATTTAATGAACTTTTTAGGGCCACATGTTGGGGAAGATACGTCAGCCCCTTTAAAATACATGATCGAACCATAACTGAAAAGTTGTATTTATTTATATAAATAACTAAGCAACCATAGTTTCATTAATAACTAATTACTTATAACAAAATATTTGCATACATGCTGCTGTTCAGGTATTGCAGCTCAAGCTTTAAAAACTATAGGACATTCTTACCTTGATTTCACAATTTTAGGGTGTGATTAGAACTCGGCCAGTGCATCTAAAGTGCATTTTAATTCTTGGAAAGGTCATTGATGACTTAGCTCTATTTCTATTTGTATGTTATGTATCACGTGAACTACCATAATTCATGTTTGCATGAACTTCACTTGCACTTTTTTTAATTATCTCAGAACTGTCTTCTTTTTTTGTGTGATTTTTTTGCAGTTAGCTTTCTCTTCCACGCCTCTTTTCGAACCATTTGTCATTCCATTGCTTCTTGAAAAGCTTTCTTCTTCTCTTACATCAGCAAAGGTCGGTTCTCATTGTATATAATTTCATATTTGTGATTTCTTTATCCGCAGCAGGTGTTGCTGTGGAGAATGTATGTGAGACGTCCAATTTTATAGAATACTAGGAATTATTATACTTTCAGGTTGATTCTTTGAAGTATCTTTCTCACTGCGCACCTAAGTATGGAGCAGACAGAATGGAAAGACATGTTGGGCCTATTTGGTCTTCATTAAAAGATGCAATATATGCTTCACTAGAAGGACCTGTTTTGTCCTTTGCTCCAGAGTCATTTGGCGATCTAGGAGATGGGGAAAGTGATATTGCAACTGAAGCTCTAACACTTCTGCAAAAGCTTCTTGTGCTTAATAATGATTCGGTCTTGAGTTTGATCATTGTCGATGAAGATGTGAAAATGGTTTTCAATAGCTTCACTAGCTACAAGAGTTACAATGATATTCCCTTGAAAAGCAAGCAGAAACTATTGGTAATTGGCCAGATCCTTGCTGTTTCTGCCAAGACTTCCTCTGCTTCTTGTAATAGAATATTTCAAAACTTCTTTCCCCACTTGATGGACACTCTCAAGCTACCTGCTACAAATTCACCTGGAAAGTACTCTCCAAGTGACAGTTATGTACTATCTGAAAAACTTAATTTTGGAGCTCTTTATCTTTGCATTGAACTCCTGGTGGCATGCAGAGATTTGATTTCAGGGTCCAAAGAATTCGCTTCACAATCTTTTTCTATGCAGTCATTTAGCTACATGATTCAGAACTTTTCTGCTTCATTAACCAAAGCATTGAGGTCTACCTTAGCAGCAATTGATGAAGACACCCCAGAAGCAGAGATATACCTTCAAGGTGAATGTCTAATACTGTGCGTTCTAGATATCTTTCTCTGTTTACAGACATAGAAATTGAATCAATCAGATATTGCCCTTCAAGAAAGACCTGTATTTATGACATGAATTTGCTGTATGATTTTCGTTAGGACTGTATTTAAAAATAAATTGTCTAACCCAACATCTCATCTGAGATTGGACATCAACCACTGATCTTCACTGTCATATCACCCTTGTCTGGACTCTTACTGGAGCTTGTCCAGAATAAGTAATTTTCAGATATTTAGAGTAAAGATTTGCACCTTTTCTCTTGTTGGCTTGGGCATGTCTGTTTCATTCTCATCTAAAAAATGTGCTTCCTGAATTCCGGTACTCATGATCAGACCTGTGTGTAAGACAGCTACTAACTTAATCTATGTACAAGTGATTGTCCTCAGATTACCCTATATACCTTCTTCTGTTTAATCTAAATATAAATTACTGTCTCGCAGTGTGTAGATTCATGGAAGTCATTGTTGACCCCATATGGCTATCATCTATGTTTGTCTGTTCAAACATGTTAGATTGTTGTCATATTTGAGTTAGTGCCATGTTGGTTTAGCTTATATCTAAATTAACGAAGTTTATCAATTTTTTAATTATTTTTTTCTTGGGCAATAAATGGGTTCTTGCATTACACCTGGTAAACTCTGTTATCAGGGGCAAAATCTGCCTTAAGATTTTCATTCCCGGGAAATGATTTACTTTTCTTGTTCATTTCTCAATTTTTTTTTGTATTCAAGTGACCTGTTAAAGTTATTAATTAGTTATGATCCTTAAGTACCAACAGATTCTGGATATGCTAATTTTCTTTCTTAAGTTATGCAGTGAGGGGCCTGCAGATTCTGGCTACAATACCTGAAGTGATTTCAAAATCCACCTTTGAGGATATTTTAGTGTCGTTCATGACTACTATTACCATAGATTTCAACAAATCATTGCTATGGAAACTTTCATTGAAAGCTGTAGTAGATATTGGCTCCTATGTTGATGGGTGCAATGAGTCGGAGAAGGCGGATAGCTATGTTCATATTGTTGTAGACAAGGTTATCTCATTGGTACATCTTGATGATGATAGCATGCCTTATCCACTCAAACTGGAAGCAATGTTCAACCTGAGCACAAGTGGGCTGAAGCATATGCTGAAAGTTGTTCAAGGGTTGGAAGAAGCTATACTTGCGAATTTACTCGAGGTTCATGTAAGTATACTTTATGAATCCTTTAATTATCGAAATAAGCTATTCCTTTTGTCTAATGGTACTTCAATATTGCATTTAATCTAGGTTCATGGAAATTCAAGGTCAGCTGGTACCGTAGTCCAGCTTCTGGACTGCTACTCTGATAAGGTGTTCCCATGGTATACATTTCTTCCATGAAAGTTGTGATTTCTTATGGTCACTGTGATTATTCAAATCCACTACCCTATACTTTGAGCGGTTTTCAATTCACAACCTTTTGCTTAAAATTATATCAATTCACCATACTGGGCAAAATTGTAGTGATCATAGTTGTGTATCTTAAAAATTATGTTGTGTTCTCTATGTGCCTGCATGAAATAGTTGATTTAGACATTGATTTCTGTATATGCACCAGCCTTGTGATTTACGAATATCATTAATGTTCTGAGAAAAATACTTGTAATTAGGGTATGAACTTTTAGTTTTTCATTTGGCAACAAATCTTGCCGTTCTTAAACCTTTGGTTGGAAATTTTCAGGATCCATAGAACAGAAGGGACTGAAGAAGTCATGTTAAGGTTTGCTGTTAATATTTGGAATCAGTTTGAAAGTTGCAAGGTGTTTAAAAATGGGGCCCAGGAAAAAGTAAGTATTCTTAACCTAATGCAGTCATGCTTTTTGAGTCCACTTTCAGATTGCTAGATGGGTACTAATACAAGATAAGATACATTCTACATTCAAATTTACAACTATATTTTTCATTAATACTTTCAGAGGCTTCTTGATACGACAATGAGGGCATTGAAGCTTGCTGTATCAAATTGTTCAGAGGAAAGCCAGAACGTAATCATGCAGAAAGCTTATGATCACCTATCATCAAGCACTTCTTTCCAATTAACCGAATTCACATCAGACACCATTGTAGTCCAACTCGAAGGGTTATTACTCACTGAAGGGACAAACCGTCTTTCTAGCAGAGATAAATGGCTTCTCTCCTTATTTACATCAGTAGTCATAGCAGCTCGTCCTCAAACACATATTCCAAATATAAGAGCAATATTAAGTTTATTCATGACAACCTTCCTCAACGGTTATGTCCCATCAGCTCAAGCATTAGGCTCTATTATGAATAAACTAGGAGCAGATGTTTCAAGTGGCTGTACCTTGGAAGAAGCAATCGGTATAATCTTCAAAACAAGTTTGTGGAGGTCCCATGATCTTACTAATCTATGCCTTGGTGTTGCTAGCAATAGATTGCTTCAAATCCGTTCCATCACTGGACTGGCATGGATTGGGAAAGGCTTGCTACTTTGGGGTCATGAGAAGGTGAAAGACATTACTATTGCTTTTCTCGAGTGCTTGCAGTCAAAGGAGAATTCTGAACAGGATGCGGATTCTTCTGTAATGAAGTGTGCCGCTGATGCATTTCATATTCTCATGAGTGACTCTGAAGATTGTTTGAACCGGAATTTTCATGCAACGATACGACCTCTCTATAAGCAGCGATTTTTCTCCATCATGATGCCGATTTTGCATTCTCTGATGCTGAAGTCTGATTCAGCGTTATCAAGGTACTCAAACTAGCAAGATGAAGGGTCTCACTAAAAATAGGGTTAATTGCAGATAGCTACCTGGACGTTCAAAAAAGTACACACCAGAAAATGACGAAAAGCCCTTGACCCTACTCTCAAAAAGACTTCATAACTTACAAATTAAATATGATCAGATGTAGGAAACGGTTGAGTAGATGTAAAAAGATTCATTGAAAGATAGAACTGTTAAAAAGATGAAAACATGGTATTTTTTGAGATTAGGGTCAAGGGTATACTCATCATTTTTTGGCGAAAAAGAGCCGTGTATTCTTTTCGAAAGTTTAGGTTGCTGGATCTAAAAGTTCAAAGCAATAGCTATCTGCAGTTAACCCTTAAAAGTACATTTTTGTGTACAAAAGTTTATTTGGCTGTTATGCTATCCTGAAACTGCCTGTTATTTCAGACCAATGTTGTATCGGGTTTTTGCACATGTAGCATCTGACACCCCACTAACCGTCATACTGAGTGACGCAAAGAAGGTTAGTTTTGATTTTTTTTTTTTTCCCCTCTCAGAACACCCACAGCACATATACGTACCTTAAAGCTTATAGTTATATGTTTCAACACAATAAATCACAACATATATATTTTTTTTTTGCAGCTAATTCCAATTTTGGTGAATAGTTTACGAGCACTAAGCAAAGATGTTCTTGATAAAGATATGGTGTACAGTCTTCTACTAGTTTTATCTGGAGCATTGACAAATAAAAATGGTAAAAGACTTAGCTTTAATCATATTGCAATGTTTTCAATGTGATGAAAATATATCCCTTGTATGTTTTTACTTGTGTGCATGAAAATTGTCTAATTTATGTTGGAATTTGCAAGTCGAGTTGACTTTTCTTCCTCCCTATTGTTGTGAATGCAGGACAAGAGGCTGTACTAGAGAATGTACATATTATCATTAATGGCTTAACTGAGCTTGTTGCCTATCCTCATATGACGGTACCACACATTTCCTCAACTTTGTGTGTGTGTGTGTGGAGTGAGCGGTGCTACATATAAATTGGCATATGTACATTCATGACTTGAAGTTCTAAATTCTAGGAAGATTTAAAGCGTCGGAAAATTTGCCTAGTGCATAAAATGAATTGTTGTATGATGACATTTATGAATATCAGCATTCCCTGTGTGCATGCCAAGTCTTGTGACTGATGAAAGATGTTTTTGGCCTTCACATTCCATTTTCTGCTCTACAATTCTCCATCTGCTACAATTTGATGAACCATAATAGTTAGATTAGCAAATAATGCGTGATAATATCTAACTCGAGAAATCTTCCCCGCTATTATGCTTGCGACCTTCTCTATTTTCCTATATGCTGAATCTTTTTCTTTGCTCCAGATCATGTTGATTGAAATTATTTTCTTTTTAAAAAAACTTTCTGTATGTTCAGCTTGTTCGAGAGACAGCGATTCAGTGCCTTGTTGCAGTGTCTGGACTTCCCCACACAAGAGTGTATCCCATGAGATCACAGGTTATTTCTAGCAGCAGATAATTACCTTTTACACTCGGGCAACTTTAACATAGATGATAATAGATATTCAGCAAAATTCATTAGCCGTATCTAAGTTTGTTATTGTGATCTGGCTGGCAGGTACTAGAAGCAATATCAAAGGCTCTCGACGATCCTAAGAGAGCTGTCCGCAGAGAAGCTGTTAGATGCCGACAAGCATGGTCAGTGCTTTCCATCTTTATTTCTACATCGCCAAAAACGTATTGTTTGCTGGATTTATGGTGCCATCTGGTGTTTATAGGAACTGCATTTTCTCGTCTTAGGGGCATCCCTGGTCGGATTTTTCCTATCGAGGATCCTTTTAACACGGACGGAAAATAGCCATTCGAGAAAGAAAAAAAAAAAAAAGAACTTGTTACGCCCAACACTATGAATTGGGCACCGTTCCCTGAATCTCTGTTAATAAAAACTAACAGAAATCCGATAAAGGCCTTATGAATTGGCCACATGCAGAAATATGAACAATTCGTAAGGCCTTCGTGGGAAATGTGGACGATTCCTTTTTTACACTAAAAAGCTCTTAACACCATTTCTGCGTTGATGATCGAACAGGGCATAATTTGCATCAGAAAGTCTTCACTTTTGAAGATCACGAGACGTTTAGAGGCTTCTTTTTTTTATCAACAATATCGAAAGGTGGGGGATCCCAAAATCGAATCAATACACACTCAACCGAAGAATGACATTACATTAGAGACGCACAAGGGGCCCGAGCTCGTTCTAGAGCTTGAGAAGAATAACTACATTCTCTTCGTGCCCACACAGAACGGGATGTTCAGGGGCTTATTGACCAAATACAGTATCTGATATATACTCCTTGTAAAATTACATTGTCATTCTTAGATTAGAACCCAATGTAATATGAAGTTATATAATTATTATATCACTTTTGCAAACACCAATGACTACAAACATTGCTTCCCTATACATACCACCAGCTCAGATCCAGAAGCCATATATTGGGTCTACATAAATTCAACTGTAGTTATATATAACAATACTGATTACTATTACACTGCATATAACTCTGAGTTTAAGACAAAATATGAATGGCACGGTTCAAAAAATAGCTCTACTGACTTGATCCATGATATGAAGTGTGATTCAGACGAGCATGTGACTATACAAAGAGGGAAGTGGATTTGAAGTGAGCTATCTTCCTTGGACGAGCCCGCTGAATACTTGGCTGTTCCCAGCAAGAGTTGCTTCCCACTCCACGGACGATAGAAGGATCTGTGACAGCGAAATCACGACTTGTTTCATGTCTGGTCGCACGATTGGATCCTCGTCCACGCACTGCTTCGCCAGCATGGCAGCCTAAGCACAAGTACAAGAGGTAATAAGTCTAACGTGCAGATCTTGATCTCGATGATGCAGTTTCATTTAAAAGTAGCTTATTGCTGTTAAGGGTTTGCTCCCACAACTCTTGTAATAAAGGGTTAATTGCACATAACTACTATAAATTGCCCACGAACATATGACTACCCTGTGAATTTCCACATGTCACCATCGTACAAACTAGATGAAACCATCAAAAATTTCAAAGAAAAACAAATCGCATGAGAATTTAAAATTTTATAATATCCCAAAACTACTTGTTCACATCCTTTAATATTCAGATTTCAATATGATTCCGTGGAGGATTTTGAGAAAGGAATCAAATTTAACTCTGAAGAGTAAAGCATGAGTAAATAGTTTTGGATATTTGAAATTTTGCACTTAGGTGTAAGTCATGACGGGAAAAAAAACGAAAATTTTGATGATTTTTATGTACTTTATATGATGGTGACATGTGAAAATTCATAAGGGTATTCATGTGTCTATGCCTGCGAAAACTTTGATATGGCTTCACGTGTTTGTGAAGCAATTCATAAAGCTAGTAATGTGCAATCAATCCCCTGTAATAAACATGCTATAAGCAATAACAAAAGGCAAGTAAGATTACCTTAAATACACAATCATGAGGGTATAGATCCATCAAGTTGGGGTCAATGTAGTCTTTCAAGCTCGACATACTCATGGAATCGGGTGAGTTCCTAAGAGCTGCTAGCATCTGCCAGTTACATATTAACACAATCAATGAACAATTCTTCAAACTACTTATTAAGATTACCTCTATTTTGTTCTCATGACCCAATTCTTCAGATAAAGATTGTGTTTCAATTGTCCTTTACTCCTATTCAACCCTTTTTTACATCTAATCAAAATGTTTTAGGTAGTTCTAAAGTCTTGTTAGATTAGGGTCAAGGGCAATTTCGTCCTTTCCTACCAAAAAGGATAGGTGAGGAGCGTGTAAACTTATGCGTAGCTAGGTGTAATCAACCCTTATCTTTATCTTATTCTCATTGACTTTTCTTGGATGGTTATGCATATCCGATCATAAGATAAAGATCGTGTTTATCTCATTAAAATGCATAAATAGTGTAACTTACAATCGATGCCAGGGAGCGTCTTTCAGGATTTTTCGTTCCCACGCCTTCAGTTCGTATAATGGCCTCCCTTCCTGATATTATCTCAAGAAGAACAACACCAAATGCATACACATCACTCTTGCTTGTGGCAAATCCGTTACTCAAATACCTACAAACACCAAAAATGAACCAATCGAACCCCATCAGAAAAACTAATTTAACTAAGACAGTGATTTGGAATTTAGAACTGAAGCATAAATACTTACTCGGGAGCCAAATAGCCAAAAGTACCGACAACTTTGGTTGCCGTAGCTTCTCCTCCTTCACTTGTTTTACCAACAAGTTTAGCCAATCCAAAATCCGATATCTAAACATCAAGAACACAATTATTTAGATATAATGGTGCATGTGAGGATTAATAATTGAAATCATGTAGGTATTGTAGGTTTAAACCTTGGCCCTGAAAGCACCATCAAGCAATATGTTGCTGGTCTTGATATCACGGTGAACATAATGAGTTTTGGTGTGCTCGTGAATGTATTCAAGACCTCTACCGGCATCAAGCGCGATTTGGAGCCTCATGATCCAAGAAAGTGATGTATGGCCTACAAAAAAATGGTAAATTTACAGAATTTATATTTCTATATATAATTTAGGATTATTTACACCCAAGTTTACACATTTTCCATCTAGCTACACCTAAATTCAAGATTCTTATTGTAGCTACCCTAGGTTTTAAAAAAAAATCGCAGTTTTTTTCACCAAAAAATGACAAAAATGACCTTTGACCCTAAGATTTTTTTAAAAAAATGTCATACTTTTTGTCTTTCTAATAGTTTTATCTTTTAGAAAGTCTATTTACATCTACTCAGTCATTTTTTACATGTAAACAAATTGTTTTGAGATTAGGGTCAAGGGTGTTTTCATCATTTTTGGCGAAAAAGAGCTATGTGAAATTTTTTTAAACTTACGGTAGCTCAAAATGAATTTTGAGCTTATGTGCAGTTCGGTGAATAAAGAGTAAACTTAAATGTAACAAACAAAGTGTAATTAACCCTATAATGCAAATATTAACTGTAAAGTAAAATCATGAAGCTATTGTTTTACATGTTCATGCTTACATACAATGTTAACTATTCAGTAATATTTAAAGAACATATATCTTACCTTTGTTCTGAGGATCGTGTAAATGACTTTTAAGTGAGCCTTTCTGAGCATATTCGTAAATTAGGAAAAGCTCTTCATCAGTAGCAGCATAGCCTATCAATTCTACCTTTGACAAATTTAAAAGAAAAATAAGGGTCAAGGCTTTTGTGTTTTGAAAAAAAAGCTTCAAAACTAGAAGCATAACAGGTAATGTTCCAATATATGAGTGCATTTACCAGATTTGCATGATGAACTCTGCACAAGACTTTCATCTCAGCCAAGAACTCTTTAGTCTTCGTAGCAGTCATTCTTTTAATTGCAACCTCCTAAAAGCGTTCAAAACCATGCTATGAATTTTGCCACCACATTTATGAAATGTGATGATGAAATTAAGGGATAATCTCACTAATCTGCCCCTAAGCATGCACCTTCTTCAATTAACTACCCCTAAGTTTAAAAAGTTTTTGACAACCACTGTAAGTGTTCTAAGGTCAATTTTTTGGTGTGAAATGACAAAAAAAAAAACCTCAAGTAAAAAAAGAAGAAGGTATTTTCATCGTTTCACGCCAAAAATTTCACAGAAACTGAGACTATAAAAACTTAGGGGATTTTTCGAATCAGAAAATGTGCATACTTGAGGGTAGTTGAGTGAGATTTTCCCTAAAATTAAGTGATCTCATTAAGCGAACCCTAAGTATGCACTTTTCTCAACTAACTACCCTTAAGTTTAAAAGGTTTTTGACAACCCCCTAAATTTTTTAGTCTCAGTTTACCCCATGCTGTTATATTCCGTCAACTTTTGGTTGTAAAATGGCGAAAATACCCTTCATTTTTTACATGAGGACATTTTCATCATTTCACACCCAAGAGTTGATAGAGTTTATCGTCATTTGTAAAATGAGACTAAAAAATTTATGGGCAAAGGTGCATACTTAAGGGTAGCTGAGTAAGATTATCCCTAAATATAGCAGGCTAATCACAAACCTGGTCACGGAGGAATCCGTAATGCACAGAACCGTAAGTCCCATGCCCAAGAAGAGTCGAATCAGAAAATCCATCGGTTGCAAAAAGAATCTCCTCATAAGTGAAAACCACAGGCTTTTCCATTTCAAACACATCGATCCCCACAGCTGCAAGGTTTAAAACATGACTCAAACTCAGAAATTAAGAACATTAAATTCCAACTTTCAGAAAACGGTACAATTCAGAATCTACTATACCTTTAGGAATATTAACATGGTGATCGCTAGATTCACCACTTGTATGCTTCCGGTCCACAGACTTGCAGCACATGTACCTCCCCGAACCATAACAGAAGCTGTTTTTCCCCAGAATTTGGAACTTATGAGCCTTTCCTACAGGAGCTTTTGTATTGCTTCCTTGTGCTTCTGAACAGCAGCTTGATGACCTCAGTACAACACAAACGATTATGCTGATAACAATCAGGGCAAATACAATTGCCAAACTTCCGACGATCCATACATATGGCACATGGCCCTTATGAGTAACTTCATTGACTGCAAAAAAATAATAATAATAATAATAATCAACTTCACTGGGACACGAATTATGGAAGGCACAACTTAAATTAGTCAGCATAACTACTTTAGGCATAGTATCACTCAGCTACCTAAGTATGCACCCTTCTCAAATAAGCCCCACGAGCTAAGTGTTTTTAGTCTCAATTTATTCCAGTTCTGTCAACCTTTTGGGTGTGAAATGACGAAAACACCCTTTTTCATGAGGGTTGTTTTGTCATTTCATACCCAAAATTTGACAGAATTGGGATGAAACGAGTCTAAAAAAAATTAAGAGGGTTGTCAAAAAAAAAAATTGAACTTACGGGTAATTTAGTTGAGAATGGTCATGCATAGTGAGTCAGGGGTATTTTCGTCACTTCACACCCAAAAGGTTGACGTAACTGGGGTAAATTGAGATTCAAAAAAAAAAACTTAAAGGGGGTTGTCAAAAACTTTTCAAACTTGAAGGTAGTTAGTTGAGAATGGTGCATACTTGAGGGATAGCTAAGCAAGATTTTCCCTCTTTTTTATTATTGATGGGAGATAATTACATCTAAGTTACGACAGTTCACAACCAATACCTAAGAAGCACCCGTGTACCTGTGATATTGTTGGCTAATGGTACAGGAGCAGGAGCAGGAGCGGTGCTGTTCTGCAACAGGTAGGGCTCACCGGGAACTACAACACGATATAAACAAATAAGTGCATCGGCATTATAAAACTAACGAACAAATGATTAAACAAACTAAGATAAGAGGTCCGATTTAGTCATCCAAAAATGCACCAAAGAACAAGTTGAAGCACAATTCAACTATCATAAACACATTACCATTAATCTTTTACTTACACTATGACACTATCACAATGAGTAAAAAAGAAAAGACATATATTTAACTTTAGCAAAGAAAAAAAAACACCCAAACCAGAACAATTCAAAGGCCTTCATCTTGCATTTACAGCATTTAATGATTTGAAACCGAATGATATACTTAATAGGCATTGATTACAGAACTATACATTTTAAGTGCTTGCACCAACCAACATTAAAGAGAACAATAACACTGAATCAAAGTTGATCCAGCTACTCCTACCAAATACAATGCAATGAAGTTGAATTAAACCCATGATCTAAAACCATAAATTAAAAACTTCCCCAATTAACACACCCAACGAATCAATAAAACACTACTCAACATCAATTTCATTTTCAATTTCAATGAACCCAGAATCTGAAGAAGAAGACCAACCTGAATTGAGAGGTATGTAGTACAAAGCACCCACAGTGACATTATCAGGATCAGCAATCCCATTCACAGACTCAATACTCGACATGCTCACCCCAAATCGACTTGCCAGAGACTCAATACTATCACCTTCCTTCATCACATAGCTCATTAGATAGTTCCAGAGCCCGCTCGAGCACCCGCAGAGCAGCCTCAGGGACACGACGGCGCCGTTTCGGGCCTTCCGGGTCACATTGGGCAAGAAAGCGAGCCCACCATAGGCCTCGGTGACCAAATCGTACACGTAGCCATCGTTCGATTTGATGGTGAAGGTCGTGTAGGTCAGGTAATTTTTGACCGGAGCGAAGCAGGAACAGTTCTTCTTCACGAATATGTATCCCCGAGCATTGCCCTCCACGGTGATGTCCTCGGGGAGCACATCGAACATGCTCTCGATCACGGCCAGGGTCTGGTTCGGCTCCGGCTTGAAAGCCAGAAACGATGTGCAGAGCCGAGATGTGTCCGTACAGTTCATGGGTACTGGGTCTGCACCGAAACCACAGGACACGTGAAGAAGAAGGAGGAGAAGAAGAAGAAGCGAAGGAGGAGCGAGCCTGAGCCTGAGACCCATCATGCAAGAGCAGGAGGGATCCGAAAACGAACGAGCTTGAGCTCCGAACCAGAAGAAATTTTAAAAAAAAAAATCGAGCTTCTGAGACAAAAATGGCTTCAGAGCTGAAATTGGGCGAAGTTGATTTTCTGGAGAAACGAAAAAGGAAAGCTCCGAATTTGAGAAGCAATCTACAGGTTTTGAGAGATTCGCAGAGAAGGGCTGGTGCTGAAATCAGGAGAGGGTTTGGGGAAAGAAGAAGGTAGAAGAAAGGAATGATGAGGACAGTGATGAACAGAGCACCATGTTGTGCTCTCTCTCTCTCTCTCTTTGAGGAAGAGACTGCTCAGTGCTCACAAAAACCACTCTCTCTCAGTAGATATTTATTTATTTTCTATTTATTTTTTGCTTTTAAGTTTTTGGTTAAAATATTTTTCTATTTTTGCATACCAACAAAAAAAGAATCACAAATTCACACAGACCACTCTCTCTGTATATAGATATTTATTTATTTTGCTTTTGAAATTATTGTTATTAGTTAAAATATTTTTCTATTTTTGCAAACCAACAAAAAAAAAATTACAAATTTGTCACCCTAAACCCTTTTCAACCAAAAATACAATAAGGTCACTGCTACTTCACTAAGTTCTTCAATGTATTTTTATAGCTTAAACCATTTTTGATAAATAAATAAAATGATCTTTTTGATGAGTTTAGTGGTGTAATAAATAAAAAAAACTCAAACAATTAGAATTATTGTTATTTTAAACGTTTATTTTATTTAAAAAAATTATCATATGGAGTGACAAAATTGTTATTCTCAAACAAGAGAGAAAGGGGATGAAACTGAATTCTCAAAATAAGTTGGAGGGTAAAATGGGAAATAAAAAGAAATGTACATGAAGTGTGGTACAAGTTGCGAAGAGAGAGCTGTAAATGAAAACGACGGTCGGCAGGGTCCCGCCAAACCAGCGCCTATTAAAACGGCCAGCGTTGACTCGTGACTCTGATGTTAATGTTGTTTTGACCGATGTAACCGACACTGACGATACTGTACTGTGCATGAAACAGAACACGTGGCGATTATTTGAAATAATCGGGGACTTGTGATTGACCTGACACGACCACACGTGTGGAGAAGACAACTGTAAAAAAATAAAAATAATAGTAGTGGTAATTGTAAAGCTCGAGAAACTATTTACTGATGATAGCTTCAATTAATTACTACATATTAAATATTGTTTTGATTTCCAATAAATTACTCAACCACTCCTACACTTATTTTTGTCACTATTTAATAAATCGTGATTAAGTGAGTAATTAATACTTAAATCGTGCCAAGAATAATGTTTAATTATAGGGTGGTTCCTTAAAAGGAAGCCTATTGAGAAGAGAAGGTGAGGAAGTGGGTCCCACATCCCATCTTGCATGTGGATTTTAGCTGTAAGTTCAGATTAATTGGAAAAATAAATAAAAATAATTAGTATAACATTCATGATTATTAACTACAATAATATTGTTTCAAAAACAAACTAAAATAATATTGTATTATTATTATATTTACATTGAAAGATAGTGATTCATCATGTTTGTAATTATGTCTAATATAAAATAACTAATCTTAATATAATATAATGGTTTAAAATGTTATCAGTGTTATTTATCTAAATTGTAATATCTTATAATATTTGCAAAGTTTCTTGAAATGGGATGAGTTAGATCTTATATATAATCCCGTGATTTGATCATTTTGTCTACTAAATAAATCAAGCACTTTATATAATATAAATATTAATTATACTTTATATCCAATAATCACAACAACTATAGCGTAGCGCCAAAAAAAGTAATAATGAAAGAGCAAAAAAATCAGACAGACTGTATTCGACGTACAAGAGATTATAAGGTGGGTGGGTCCCACCATCACACCCGGATCTTGCCTGCTTTTGGAGTATCCCATGTGCATCGAAGTGTCCCATGTTCCTCTCCTTGTCGGCTCGAGTTGACACGTGGCGAGAGCCTACTGATCCATGATCATCGCACCTCCCTCTATCCAGTTCAACAGTTCGGCGCAGCTGATCTGGCTGTGTTGAGGTAGGCACGATCGACCAATTAGTCAAGCGGCTTTATGGCCCACTTGTGTAGCCCAGTTATCAACCCAGTATTGTGAATGTATAAGCCTCTTAATGGGCCAAGAAAGATTTGTCAAGGCCTAGTGGAGGCTTCATCAACTGATAGCCCAATATTTTGGTTTGAGCTCTGGGCTTCCAAGAACATTACAATGGTTATTTTTTTTTTTTTGAAATGAACAATTGATATCCCAATAGATTAGAAGAACGTTAAAATTTTATTATTGAGTTTTTTTTTAATCAATTTTATATATTACCAATTGATATGCATAACGATTTTTGATCGAACAGGGTAGACAGCCCTCACAGATCTTAGATTGGGCGGACCAGACTAGACCTAACTGTAAGGACCTAAAGCCTCGTGAAAGAGAACCTATTTCCCAACCAAATTTTTTATATATTACCAACTAATATAGATAACGACTTTTGATCGAACATGGCAGACAACCCTCACAGATCTTAGATCTGGCAGACCAGACTAGATCTAACTGTAAGGACATGAAGCGCTGCGAAAGCGTGCCTATTACCCAGCCAAAGCTAGTAGCATCATCCAGTCGGATTTAACCCCAAATCCAGACAAAGCTGCCTTCAAAACTAAACTAAACTGATACCAAATTCAACCGAAACTAATCCCTAATTGACTAACTACATTAGCCAAATCCTAACAGAAGCTCAAAACATAAACACTTCAAAATAAAACCAAACACGAATCCACCATACTCAAGCAAGACTCGGGAACGAAGAAATGCGACGTCCGAACCGACTCCATTACAAACCTGACGATGTCCTAAACGAGAGTAGACAGCCGACCATATTACGAACACCAAACTTTTCTTTCATACTTCTTAGGGATTTTTTTTTTTCGTACACTTTTTGTGGTACGCGTCTAGGTTAAATTCTCCACGTGCTTTTCTTGATCACACCCCAAAAATGGGACCCTTAGTTTCATTGAGATTATTCCAAAAATAAGCAAAATTTAAGATAATTATTAGTGGGCACGACACAACTCATGAGTGCGTTGTTTATGATATGTCATTTTCTCGGAAAGGAAAGGAAAAGAAAAGAAAAGAAAATTGTGTGGAACTCAACTGATTAGTAATAACTAAATAAGATCATAAATTAAGATGGCTTTAAATTAAATGGATAAAATCAAAACAAAAAGAATAAGTGAAAAAGGAAGAAACCGATAGAAGGAAGAAGACAAGAGTGAAGTGTGTGAGTATAATAATTATTATATTCTGACAAATCAGCATTAATTCTCCATTGGAGAGATTTGATTCAATTATTTTCTCTTTTATTTTCTTGGCAGCCAAACGTCAGAACAGTGTTTTCAAGCACAATGATGATCATGAGAAGGCTGCTTTGTGAATGAGTAAAATCTTTTCACGTACGAAGTGAATCTTTTTTTATGGAATAAAATAATAATAATAATAATCAAGAAAATAAAATGAACAGATTGGAGCATTATATATATATCAAATAGATCCATATATGATCATGGCCCGAGCATAAGGGCTTTTTAATCGCATAAAGGCCACGAGTATATATGCCTCCTATAGCTATTATAAGTTGATAAGAAAGCACTATTATTTTACACCTTATGACAAAAAAGAACAATAGAAAACAAAAATCTAATTTTAATATTTTTCGGTTTGGTGACGTTGAGATGATATATCAATAATATCGTAATAAAAATCATGATAATAGTTAAAGAACAGTTTAATTAAGATTTTTAGAGACAAATTCTTTTGGTTCGTCCGTATAATCTTGACTAATTAATATATGAAATCAGGACCTATGATGAAACAAAGAATGATTAGATACAAAGTAACAAGACCACTTCTTGAAAACAGCCATAACAAGACTTTATTAGCTACTTAATTATATAAAATAATCATTTTTGAGATTATGATAATGTTGTGAACTCATTATAAAGGTACTTAAGGTCCCTCCACTCTTCTTTATGCTACAAAACAAACTCACAAGTCAATAAACTATATTATTCATCGTGATATTTATTTCTAAATATTTGAAAATCGAATATAGTTCTAAATGAATGATTATCGATCAAATCTGATTTAGATATAATTTGATAAAAATATATATATTTTTTTTTGTGTTTTTGATCGTTTCTTTTTTAATGATATTCTAATTATTTATTTATTTTGCCATCATAATGTGCCCATAAGTATGTATGCATTGGATCATGTGCTCCAATAATAACACATCCCACCCTTTTAGCCTTGAAATTCATTTTACACTGTTGACAAAAAGAAGCTTTGTGTGTGTTGTGGAAGTTGCTATCGACATATTTTTTTGCCTTTTGGGGTTGAACCCAATTATCATACTCACAAACATATCATAATTAGTTCTATAATTATCTTCATAAATGTACTATAATTACAAATATAAAGATCATAATCATGTATTACAAATTCATAAAAGAAAATGATAATCATTAATCATATTACTATTTTTCTCTTAACAACTTGAATACACTATCATATATTGGATCATAATGTACTAGTAGAAAAGCGGCGAGTGGGTCGGGAACAAAACTATCCCAAGGATGAGAGAGAGAGAGAGAGAGATATGGATGTAATGAGTGAAGTGAAAGAAGAAAGAAAGAGAAGCAAAAGTGAAGTTTGGGGAAAAGGAGATGTGAGTTTGGGGAAAAGAAGATGTGAATTTGGGTCCATAAATGATAAATTTGTTGACTGCTAAGATAAGGCTTATGTGGGTCACTCCCACTTCAAACCCTAAAGTTAGTTGCCTTCTCATAATATATGTACCCTTCCACCCTCACATCCTATAGTTGAGAGACACTTAATTCATAACGGATAAAAAGAATCGATAAGTTATTAGAAAACTAAAACAATTTGATCGTAATATGAAATATATGTATATGTACATCTTAGATACCGTTAGGGATGTGTAAGAAATCTAAAAATTCGATTCATCCCTCTGATCTGCCATCTGAATCTTGCTTTTACACGAATGACGGGCCGGATGGCGGATCTGAAAACCTTAATCCACGTACACTTGAGCGGATTACGGATCCAAGATCAAAAATGTGCGTCCACGTATTAATCTATCACTTATTATTCTTATTTACTACAACCCATTTTTGATCTTATTCCCACCCATATATGATTAAGCCTATGCGGCTTTTATGTTCATCTAAATCAAAAACTTAAAAACGAATCCCTTTCTACTCTCTTGATTCAACTTATCAGATGCTATCCTAGCTCAACCACAATAACTTTAACATAATCCACAAAATTGGGCGCACAAATGAACATGTCTTACGTATGATTAAGTAATAATAAACTATAATCAAAATAAGTAAAATAAAAATACCCTTAAATAAAACGGTGGATAGTAGTGTGATTAATAAAATATATTGCGTTTGAATTAACAAATTTGTTCGTTAACAAGTTTCGGGTTTGCGGATCCAAATCTGACCCGCCCGTAATTCGACGAGTGAAATCGCACGGGTGGGTCAATCTATAAATTTCTATTTTGGTGGGTTGTTATAGTTGTTCTTATGGTGCCTTCCACACTCTTTCTTGTAATGGAAGTTGTGATATGGCTCAAAGAACAAATCTTTCAAATCTACAAAACATGCACAAAACACAAATAAGAAAGAGTAACAAGATCTTAGCACAAAAGTGGCAAAATATCCTCTAATTCCAAAATTGCCACTTTAAGTTCCTTCTTCTCACCCACCTCCACGAGGCTAGTTGAGGCAAAGAGCAGTCTTGTTTGGCTACAGTAACTAACCATCCCATTCCAATTTAACGAGAATCACCAAAAAGGATCAAATACCAAACAGGGTTGCTTTTTTATTCTCCACCCAAATAAGGCATAAAGATTATATCCTGATTTTTTGAAATTTATGGGGTTGTCTCAATCCCGATTTGAGTATATGAATCTAATTTTCCCAAATCATAATTTGAAAAAAATGATTTTATTATATTTATATTGAATGTGATCAGATTTTATAATTTTAATTAACCAGTGTTTGAGCATATGTGTGGATTAATTAAATCATGAGCTTAATATTTGAGTCTCGAAAAACTGAGATTATGCTAAGATTTATTGTTTTATTATCGATAAAAAAATACTAAAGCTCAGAAGCAGATTCAGAGGGGTATAAGGTATGTTACGGCATACCGTTGTTTATAGAAGTTTTATAAAATCGTAGAGTTCTTAGTTACATTTGATTTGATATTTTATAGGCCTAAATCGAAGTTTGTCTGAAAAAAATTATGATAATATGAAACTCTACTACATGTTTGACATTTTTTTGTATTTTAAACACTTCTTTTTAGCTTTGAACATTTCAACAGTATAAAAAAATCCGACATTTAACAATTCGATTATTCATAACGTATCCTAATTTATAATTCTGGATCAGCCCGTGCTAGACCCGGAATGTGCTGCTCGGGTAGAGGAGAACAAATTGGGTGGAGCCAAACACGCCCTTAATGGATCCAACCCGCATCATTGCTCCAGCTTGACTCGTTGACATGACAACAATTCCGTTTCAACTTGACATCATTGCACTCTCATCACCGTCTTGATCTGATTTGACGTTTGTCTGTACAGCTGTCCCACGATCCTTCCTGTGGTCGCGCTGTAGGTTAGCGAGGTTCAACGGTATATCTCACGCTCTCCGAGCGAGAGTATGGAAACAAAAATAACGATACGGCCGACTGTGGCAGATTTAAGGTCGATCGTGTTGGATTGTCGGAAGCCAAAAGCATAGTTCCCACCAGCTGGCCACGCCAGCGAGTGTGGGTCCCATGATAACAAAAAGCTCGATCGCGCTGAGATCGACACGTGGAGGAGAATCGAAACCGAGAACGAGACGGGACTGGCTAGGAATGAGGAGGGGATTGCGTGTGCCAGTAACCAAACAGACCTCGTAAGAGCCGACCAGTGAGTGTACGTAACGGACAAGGTTTTGGACCGTTTGTGTCACGCAGGTACGGGAGCGATGTAGCTCTATCCGAGGTTAACCTTAACCCACCTGCGGTTAAGGCTACGCCTGTGGATTGGCTGGTTTGGTGACTGTCACTGTCTTATCTGTCTCCAATTTAGCCCTCTGCAACCATTTATTTTTATTCATTTTCCACTTGGGCTTATAAAATACAGGCACGTCGCAATTACTGTTTTACCCTTGTGGAAGTCAAAATTACAAAAGTTGGATAATGAAAGTCCAAAATATTCGTTTAGTTTGTACATAAACATCCGAATATAGTTATTGTTTGGTTAAATATAAAGGATCTAATCTCTTTATTTTTGATTTTTTTATTATTATACAGGACTGACTTAGATGGGCATAGAGTATGCTACGTCATAACTTTATTTCCGAAAGTTTCATAATATCGTAAAACTCATAGTTACATTCGACTTGATATGTTAAGGACTTAAATCAGAATTCATATAAAAAAGTTATGTTAATTTTAAATTCTACTGCATATTTGACCATTTTTGTACTTTAAAACGTTCATTTTCAGATTTAAATCTTACTAACATTTTAAACAATCTAATATCCAATAATTCGATTGTTGATAACGTACCCTAAATTATATCCCTAACTCCGCTCCCAATCAAATAGTTATAATTAAATTTAATATAAGCCATAAAATTCTTACAAATAAATTATTATTTTTACTATAAATTAAGTACGAGAATCTGATTTTAACATTTTATTTATATAAACAATCATTGTGATGTTTACAAAAGGGTTGATTTTCTTGTAATTCTATCATACTGATTGATCGACATACGAAACTTGGATTTTAATATGAATACAAATATTCCTCCCAACTATTTCATTCAACACACAATATTTAAAGAACATGAAGTATCACTTTCAATAGCAACTTATTAGTAACCTATTTAGGTAGGAATTGTAAAATGTTTAAAGAAACCAGCTTTATTGTAGTAGTTCAATGTTTGTAGAAATAAACAGACACTATCTATTTTCACTAACCACACGTGGGGTTTGAGGTTAGGACAGTGTTTGGTCAAACTCATCTTGTAATAAAACAAATACTTGTAAATCAAATTGCTCAACTATATTGACTTCAAACATGATATTAACACAAATATTATTACCTTTTTACCCTCAAAGTCAAAAAGCATGACTCATAAAGAGTGGAAAATAAGGAACGGACGTGGAGGTTCGTTTGGGTTCGGCACGCAAGGGGCATAGTGGTAATTTAATATATAACAAAACATAAATAAATAAGGTTATAATTGGGTGCTCAAAAAGTAGCAAAAGACGGTCTCCTTGGAGCGGGTAGGATGATCAGGCTCTTCATCTTGAGCCTTGTGTCTGATGACGTGTACGGGGTCCACATCTCAACAAAGTTATGAGGATCCGACGGTTGAGATTGGAGGAATCGAATCTAAGTGCAGGCGCAGTTTTGTTACAGTGCACCTAAGCTACATATGTGGACGGAGCAGACTAGAGATCATGGGATCTGCATGTTTTTATTGCCCCTGCAAATCTGGATCATGCAAATCCTCTTTCTCTCTCTACTACTTTTTATTGTTTGAAATTAATTACACAATCACCTTTATAAATGGTTCAATAACATATACAGTCTTTCAATAAATTTTTAGAGTAATGATTTATAATAAAAATTTTCTCATTACGTACTATTGTAATACAAAATAGTTGCAAGTATAAATACACATTTCTTTCCATCTTCTATTTGTAATAACCAAACACATATTTTAAATAACCTTTTTGTTGCAAAAAAAAAAAAAATCACATACTCCGTTAATTTGGATGAAAATAGTTGATTTTTTTTCAAAAATACCCAAAATACCCCTTTTTCGACCCTCAACCCTAACCCTAAAAGTGGCCAGCATAGGCAGTAGTAGAGGATTAGAGTTTAGAGTTATGGTGGAATTCTGATGGATTGTAAGAGGTATTTTAGATATTTACATACAAAAGCTAACAAAGTTGGAGCTTTTTTTTAACGAATTAGGTAGTTTTTTGTCCCAAAAATATCATTTAGGGTGTGTGTTTGGCACAAAAGACGGTATACTTATCCCTACAAAATAAACAGAAACCATTAATATATATATTTCTTCTCTTTATAACTTATTTTCGGTTCTAAGATTTTATAATATCCCAAAAATTATTGATTCTTATCTTATAATCTCCCAATTTCAATATATTCAAAAAGTAGTTTTAGAACGAAATCAAATTTCAACCGGAAAACAAAAAGATGTGAATAAATAGTTTTCGTCGTCTTATAAAATTTTAAAATCGTGAGTAAATTGAGTGGCCAAAAAATTCAATTTTTTTTAATGAAAATTCATAAAAACAGTTATATATCAATGAAAAATTTACTAAAAATTGTGCGCAATTTACCCAACCAGATATTAAAACAAGTTTTTGTTGTGTGTTTCTTTCTCCCCAAGTAATCGGATCCGGGTTAAGACAGCCCAAAACCGACCCGACCCGTGACGATCCAAACGGGGCCTTACATGAAGTTCGGTGGTGTCTCATGTAATGCTCAAGTCAGCAATAGAAAAACAAATTGCTACACAAACCACAGACCGCTTTTGCTTCCTGCACTAACCAACCTTAAACGTTTATAATTAAGGTCTCGCAGACACTGAACCTTAAAGCCGCTACTCAATCCTATTTTAAGGCTCCTTTGCGTGTCTTGCTTATCCTAATTCTCTCCACCATTTTCTCTCTTCTTCTGGGTTTTTGTTGCTCTGTTTCTGGTGTTTGCATTTCTGTTCCTGGTACTAAATCAACGATCCGGGTCTTGTTCCTTGCTTTAGCTTTTGTTTAAGGTACTCACGAAACTCTAATCCTTCCTTTTTTTTGCTGGGTTTGTTCTGTTTTGGTTGATTTTGATTCATGTGTTTTGGTTATGGAGTCTGGTTTGCTGGTTTCAAGCCAACATTTCTTCTCTTTTCAATCTCAGGAGAAGAAAAAGGAGTGATTTTTACTAGTGGGTCTTGGAGATTAAATGGAGGGTTCTTCGAGAAACGATCCTCGGCTGCTGGATTTGATCCCAAGAGGCAGAGAGTGGGTTGTGAGCAGAGGTTGTGAACAGAGAAGCCATGGCTGCTCAGAGGAGAGGAAGCTTGAGCTCACGCTT
Source organism: Erodium texanum (assembly GCA_036897725.1). NCBI lineage: Eukaryota > Viridiplantae > Streptophyta > Magnoliopsida > Geraniales > Geraniaceae > Erodium > Erodium texanum. Next base: position 34,793 of record JAYMSW010000013.1, read on the forward strand.
GCTCCACCTGGTGAAGATTGGTCCGGAGGAGGAGGAGGAAGAGATGAGTCTTTGTTGTCTCTTGGCTGCTTCTCTTCCTCCATGAATGGAGATCAAAACAAGACCCAGAAGCTTTCTTCAGCTGAGAATCATCATCATCATCCATGGGGAGGCTCAAAAGTTGCAGCAGAAAAGAAGAAGGCATTTTCAATTTCACAGCCTGCTCCTGCAAATACAGCTGTGCCCAATACCTCTCAGAAAAGGTACTTTCACCTTTTACTTTTTTCCATTTCTCTCTTGTAAAAAATATTTCAAAAAAAAAACATTTTTTTTTATCATGTTGTTTCATTTTGGACAGAGGATATTCAATTTCACTCACAAGGACACAAATTTTAGATGCTCTCTGTGTGTGGTCCATGCATGATTGTCTCATTTCTCAAGTTTTTTTTTTCTTGAACCCATGAATGTTTTTAGGGGAAAGATGAGAACTTGCAAGAAAATGGACCTTGATGGTTTCTTCTTCATCACTCAAACTGTTCATTTTGGTGCAATGAACTGTTCCTTGTACTTAAGATTCCATGTCTGGAGCTCCACTTTGTTTTTTACCCAGATCTTGCTGTGTGATTTTATTCCTGAAACATCTCTGATTCTCATTATGAAACTTGCTGTAACTTGTAAGGCTTGTTCTTGCTTCTTTTGTGCAACTATTGCTTCCTCTTCTTTTGTTCTATAATCTCAACATGTAATTAAAAAAAAACACAAATCTTATGTATGGTTCATTTATTCCATGCCATATTGTTCTTAAATGACATGCTTTATCTCTAATTAATGCTCATGGGCCCATCTTTGTTTTGAAATTCCATGTTTTTCATAGTTATTTAACAATCTTGTGCCTATCTTGATAGTGAAGTTTCATGTATTGATCTGTCCTATGTAACATAGATGATCAATACATATGTTGGAAAAAAAAAACATAGATCTTTGTTGTTCTTCAATGGCATGTTTAGTATCCAAATTTATGCACATGGGTCTATCTTGAATAAGTTAATGTTCATCTGCATGTCTTGATTCTGAAGTTTCATGTATCGATCTCCTTGTCTTTACCTTGCTCTTGTCTGGAAAACAGGACTGCTCCAGCTCCGGTGGTGGGTTGGCCCCCAATCCGATCCTTCAGGAAGAACCTTGCAACAAGCAGCGGCTCATCAAAACCCGCTCCAGAACCGTCCCATGATGTTGTCTCGAGCAATGCTTGTAATGAAAAGCCAACGGAGAGCTGCAAGAAAGGGTTCTTTGTGAAGATCAACATGGATGGAGTGCCTATTGGAAGGAAAGTGGACCTCAATGCCTATGACAGCTACGAAAAGCTCTCTGTTGCTGTTGATGAACTCTTCAGAGACCTTCTTGCAGGTAAAAGTCCATAATCTTAATACATTATCAGACACTAACGTTGTTAGTAATATATAGCACATACCTTAACATATGCTAAAACAAAAGTTTGTTTGTATAAGATTTGTATGAAATTGTTGTATTCATCTGTTGTGGGAATTGAAATTGTACATAGTTATTGTGTGCTATGCCCTTTGAACATAATTATCCTCAATTTTAGACCTTTGCATCGGAGGACCTGAACTTTCAAAAAAACTACACATTTTTTTGCTAGAAAGTAACAAAAATGCCCCTGACCTAATACCAAAGTCTGTTAGTAATATAGCACATACCTTAACATATGCTAAAACAAAAGTGTGTTTGTATAAGATTTGTATAAAATTATCGTATTCATCTGATGTGGGAATTGAAGGCTTTTGAATAATAATTTGTACATAGTTATTGCTTAATATGCCCTTTGGACATAATTATCCTCAATTTTAGACCTTTGCATCAAAGTACCTAAACTTTCAGAAAAAAAACACACATTTTTTGCTAGAAAGAGACGAAAATGCCCCTGACCTAATACCAAAATCTGTTGAGTAGATGTAAAAGACTCTTGGGTCAAATGTCCTTTCCGTCAATTTTTGACAAAAAAAAAAGAAGAAAGAAAAGTGGTCATAGCATGCAATAATAGGTATCTTTAATTAACTTTAATAATTTCTATCTTGGATCATATCAGTGCCATGTTAGTTTTATTGTTTTTAACGTTCTGATATTGAGTAATTATATATGATAGAAACATGGACTGATGAGACATGGTATCTTTGTCTTTTGCTCTTGTCTTTATGTTTGTTAGTTCAAACTCAAGTCTTGATAGTTGGCAACTACGATTTAAATAAACAAAAACACGTACCGATTTTTGTCTCTTGCCTGTGATCTCAGCTCAACGAGATTCCTCTGCTGGTGGGATCAAGAACAAGAACAAGGAGGGGGAACCGATTACTGGTGTTCTTGATGGGAGCGGGGAATATACTCTCGTTTATGAGGATAACGAAGGGGACAGAATGCTCGCTGGAGATGTCCCGTGGCAGTAAGAATCTCAATATTATATTCTTTACGTAGTTTAAGGTTGTAATAAAAACTATATCGTTCTTGGTTAATTAGTCTGTTCTCGTGTTATTTGCAGCATGTTTGTGTCCACGGTGAAGAGGCTGCGCGTGCTGAAGAGCTCTGAGCTTGCTGCTATGACTCGTGAGTTCTCTTTTGTTCTTTTGAATCGCACAGTTACGAAAAACTATCTTTTAATAAAACGTGAACGTCAAAAGGGTAGTTTTAAGCGATAAGCCCTTGTTCTTTTTACTTCATTGGAGATGATTTCTGTGTACCTTAAACTTGTGGAAACTTATGTTTGTTCTATGTTTTTTGTTGATTTGTAGTTGGGAGCAAGAATCGTAAGATTGGGATCGACTCAGTGTAGCCGATTTGGAGTTTGTGTTTTGGCATTTTGGTTTATATAGTTTTGTTTGTAAGCTTATTACAAGTTAACTAGTGGTTTGGGGTCTTCGGATGAGTGAAGAAGGCTTTGCTTATTCGACGGGTTTAAGGTGAATGAAATATTTGCCAAAAACAATGGTTCAATGATGTATATGTTTTGATTATTATGCAAATATTTGGCTTATCAAGTTATGTTTCTCAACTCTTGGCCTCATTATTCTAGACTATAAGCATTTGTTCATCGATAGGTCAATAGAATAGATCGTAGATTAGTTCGGGATGTTCATTCTTATTCTTGTCAGGTTTCGAGTATCTACCCGAGTTTGCTAACGCTCCTATTGTTATGAGTATCTCTCATTAACGTCGTCCCTAAATCTTCAAACAAATAACCCCGATTCAGTCTAATAACTCGAGGTATATCACGGTGGTTACCGAGTGCTGAATTGATCCACGTGTTTCCGACATGAGACAGAAACTCTTAACAAAATATTCCAACAACTACCAAGTATACGAATTGACAAGTGATCGAGTTAGGGCAAAGCCATTGCAGAGTGGGTGCTGGCTCTCTGCCACGTTGGCACCAGTGGGATTAATGTGTGGTCTATGCGCTAGTGTCAGAAGAAAACAAGACCACTGGGTCGATGCCGGGGAACCGGTGCTAACTTTTTAAAAAATAAATATATATTTTTAGTATTGAAAAATCAAAAAAAGGAAGTGTGAGAGAGAGAGGTTGATGCACCCCCGTCTCATTGGCCACCGCGTTGGTATCTGTGTCTTTGGCATCGCCTCCATGCGGGGGGACAATGCTGGGCCAGCATCAGTGCCGACCAACGCTATCGACTCGCCAACACCAATGTCAACGAGTTAGCACTGATCGACAACCCCCCGGTGGCCTTAAGGACGGGTTTTTAGGGTTCGCTCGTCCTAACAAGATAGTGTAGGTGGGAATTACTTGTGGTGGTGTATGCGGACATGATGGTTTACCACAAGTTCTCTCAGTGGGAGACGACTTGAAACGATAAAAGAGTGTCGAGACTCAAAGTCATCAAATCTGTAAGAATTGACATTGTGTTTTGGGTTCAATGTATGAGCCTTCTTAATCATTTCTAGAATTTTTATTAATGATTTATGCTTCAGACTTTTTCGTTATGGAAATGAAGAAAAATAATGGTCAGTCCCTTTCATTGAGAACTAACTAACTTTAGAACAGCCCACTCGGTCTTGACATAGATTCACTGTCAAAATCGGTTTGCGTTCGTGAGTGTGGAGTGTAAATTATTTTTGACAGTGGATATCATATAATTTGACCACGGAAATCAGTCGAAAATTGTGATAGCACACCCATGACTTTTGGAAAAAAAATTCATTTCGTGACCACTAAAGTTTATGCTTGATTCATAGATTAAAATCGTTCACGTTCGTAGATTTCGAGTGTAAATTTTTGTTTTTGACAATGAATATCATATATTTTTATCACAGAAACTTCTTTTGAAATCAGCCGAAAACTATGATAGTATACCCATGACTTTTGAAAAAAATTCATTTTCATGACTACCCAATTTTTCGTTTGATACATAGATTAAAATCGTTCACGTTCGTAGATGTGGAGTGTGAAATTTTTTTTAACCATGGATATCATATATTTTTACCTTGGAAATCGGCCGAAAACTGAGATGTTATACCCACGACTGTTGAAAACAATTCATTTTCGTGACCAACCAATTTTTTGCTTGATTCATATATTGAAATTGTTAACGTTTGTAGATGTGGATTGTAAAAAAAAATTGACAGTGGATATCATATATTTTTACCACGAAAAATTGTACGGAAAGCAGTTGAAAACTGTGATTGTATACCCATGACTTTTGAAAAATTCATTTTCGTGACTACCCAATTTTTTACTTGATTCATAGATTGAAATCGTTCACATTCGTAGATGTGGAGTGTAAAAAATTTTTGACAGTGGATATCATATATTTTTACCACGGAAACTTCTACAGAAATCAATCGAAAACTGTGATGGTATACCCATGACTTTTGAAAAAAATTCATTTTTGTGACCGCCCAATTTTTTGCTTGATTCATATATTAAAATGGTTTATGTTCGTAGATGTGGAGTATAAATTTTTTTTGACAATGGGTATCATATATTTTTACTACGGAAATAAGTGGAAAACTGTGATGGTATACCGATCACTTTTAAAACAAAAAATCGTTATCCTGACCACCCAATTTTTTGCTCAATTCATAGATTAAAATCGTATACATTCGTAGATGTGGAGTGGAAAAAATTTTTGACAGTGGATATCATATATTTTTACTACGGAAACTTCTACGAAAATCAGACGAACACTGTAATGATATACCATGACTTTTGAAAAAAAAATTCATTTTCATGACCACACTTTTTGCTTGATTCATATATTAAAATCGTTTACGGTCGTAGAGGTTGAGTGTACAATTTTTTTAACAGTGCATATCATATAGTTTACCACAGAAACTTTTATAGAGATCAGACGAAAACTGTGATGGCATACCCCCATGACTTTTGAAAAAAATTCATTTTTGTGACTACCCAATATTTTTCTTGATTCATAGATTAAAACCATCCAAGTTCGTAGATATGGACTGTAAAAAATTTTTTTGGCAGTGGATATCATATATTTTGACCACAGAAACTTCTATTGATATAAGTAAAAAACTGTGATGGTACACCTATGACTTCTGCAAAAAAAAATTCATTTTTGTGACCAATGAAGTTTTTGCTTGATTCATAAATTAAAATGGTTCACGTTCGTAGATGTGGGCTGTAAAAAAAATTTTGACAGTGGATATCATATATTTTGACCACAGAAACTTCTATTAAAATCAGCCGAAAACTGTGATGGTGCACCTATGACTTCTGAAAAAAATTCATTTTTGTGACCACCCAATATTTTCCTTGATTCATAGAAGAAAATGGTTCAAGTTCGTAGATGTGGATTGCAAAAAAATTTTGGTAGTGAATATCATATATTTTTACCACAGAAAATTTCTATTTTAATCAGCCGAAAACTGTGTTGGTATACGGTATACCAACACAGTTTTCAAAAGTCATAGGTATACCGTATACCTATGACTTTTGCAAAAAATTCATTTTCGTGACCACCCAATTTTTTGCTCGATTCATAGCTTAAAATCGTTCATGTTCGTAGATGTGGAGTGTAAATTTTTTTGACAGTACATATCATATATTTTTACCACGGCAATCAACTAAAAACTGTGATGGTATACCCATGACTTTTGACAAAAATTCGTTTTCGTGACCACCCAATTTTTTGTTTGATTCATAGATTAAAATCGTATATGTTTGCAGATGTGGAGTGTAAAATTTTTTTTTAACACTGGATATCATATATTTTTACCACAGAAACTTCAACGAAAATCAGACAAAAATTGTGATGGCATACCCATGACTTTTGAAAAAAATTCATTTTCGTGACCACCTAATGTTTTTCTTGATTCATAGATTAAAATTTTTTACGTTCGTAGATGTGGAGTGTCAAATTTATTTGACAGTGGATATCAGATATTTTGCCCGCATAAACTTTTACGAAAATCAGCCGAAAACTGTGATGGTATACCCATGACTTTAGAAATAAAAATCATTTTCATGACCACCCATTTTTATTCTTGATTCATAGATTAAAATCGTTCATGTTCGTAGATATGGAATGTAATTTTTTTTTTATAGTGGATATCATATATTTTTATCACAGAAACTTCTAAAGAAATCAGCCGAAAACTGTGATGGACCCATGACTTTTGAAAAAAAATTATTTTCGTGGCCACCCAATGTTTTTCTTGATTCATAGATTAAAATCGTTCATGTTCATCGATGTGGAGTGTAAATTTTTTTTTACAGTGGATATCATATATTTTTACCACGGAAATCAGCTGAAAACTGTGATGGTATGCCATAACTTCTGAAAAAAATTCTTTCATGACCACCAAAGTTTATGCTTGATTCATAGATTAAAAGCATTCATGTTTGTAGATTTGGAGTGTAACATTTTTTTGACAGTGGATATCATATATTTTTACCATGAAATTCAGCCAAAAATTGTGATGGTATACCCATGACTTTTGAAAAAAATTCTTTTTCATGACCACCCAATTATTTTCTTGAATCATATATTAAAATCGTTCATGTTCGTAGATGTGGACTGTAAAAATTTTTTGACCGTGGATATCATATATTTTGACCAAGGAAACTTCTATTAAAATAAGCGGAAAACTGTGATGGTACACCTATTGCTTTTGAAAAAAAAAATCATTTTTGTGACCACCCAATATTTTGCTTGATTCATAGAATAAAATCGTTCAAGTTCGTAGATGTGGACTGTAAAAAAATTTTGACAGTGAATATGATATATTTTGACCACGGAAATTTCTATTTAAATCAGCCGAAAACTATGATGGTACAACTATAACTTTTGAGAAAAAAAATTCATTTTTGTGACCACCCAATATTTTTCTTGATTCATAGAATAAAATCTTTCAAGTTCGTAGATGTGGACTGTAAAAAAATTTTGACAGTGGATATCATATATTTTTACCATGGAAATCAACCAAAAACCGTGATAGTATACCCATGACTTTTGAAAATAAAATTTTTTTCATGACCACCCAATATTTTGCTTGATTCATAGAATAAGATCTTTTGAGTTCATAGATGTGGCCGGTAAATTTTTTTTTTGATAGTAGATATCATTTACTTTTACCACGGAAACTTCTATGGAAATCAACCAAAAACTGTGATGGTATACCCATGACTTTTGAAAATAAAAAAAATTTCGCGACCACCCAATTTTTTGCTTCATTGGTAGACTAAAATTGTTTAAGTTCATAGATGTGGAGTGTACAATTTTTTGTAACAATGGATATCATGTATTTGTACTACGGAAATCAGCCGAGAACTGTGACGGTATACCCATGACTTTTGAAAAAAAATTCATTTTCGTGACAACAAAAGGTTTTGCTTAATTCACAGATTAAAATCGTTCACGTTCGTAGATGTGGAGTGTAAAACAAATTTTGACAATGGATATCATATAATTTGACCACGGAAAGTTTTACGAAAATCAGCCGAAAACTGAGATGGTATACCCATCACTTTTGAAGAAAATTCATTTTCGTGACCACCCAATGTTTTTCTTGATTCATAAACTAAAATATTTCATGTTCATAGATGTGGGGTGTAAAAAAAAATTTGATAGTGGATATCATATATTTTTACCACAGAAATTAGCCAAAAATGTGATGGTAAACCTCTAACTTTTGAAAAAAATTCATTTTCGCGACAACCAATTTTTTTGTTGAATGATAGATTAAAATCGTTCATGTTCATAGAAGTGGAGTGTAAAAAAATTTTTGACAGTGGATATCATATATTTTTACTACGGAAATCAGTTGAAAGTTATGATGGTATACCCATAAGTTTTGAAAAGAAATTCATTTTCGTGACCACCCAATTTTTTTTCTTGATTCATAGGTTAAAACCATTTACGGTATTAGATGTGGAGTGCAAAATTTTTTTTGAAAGTGGATATCATGTATGTTTACTACGGAAATCAGCCGAAAACTGTGATGGTACAACCATACTTCTGGAAAAAAAATCATTTTCGTGCCCATCCAATTTATTTTCTTGATTCATAGATTTAAATCGTTTACGTTCGTAGATGTGGAGTGTAAAAAATTTTTTGACGGTGGATATCATATATTTTGACCACGGAAACTTCTATTGAACTCAGCCGAAAATTGTGATAGTATACCAATGACTTTTGAAAAAAAAAACTCATTTTCATGACCATCCATTTTTTTTTGCTTGATTCATAAATTAAAATCGTTCATGTTTGTAGATGTGCAGTGTAAAAATTTATTTGACAGTCGATATCATATATTTTTACCACTTAAACAACTACAAAAATCAACCGAAAATTGTGATGGTATACCCACGACTTTTGAGAAAGATTCATTTTCGTGAGCACCAAAGTTTTTGTTTTGTTTATAGATTAAAATCGTGCACGTTTGTAGATGTGGAGTGTAAAAAAAAATTGACAATGGATATCATATATTTTGACTACAGAAACTTTTCTTGAAATCAGCCGAAAACTGTGATGGAATACCAATGACTTTTGAAAAAAAAAAAATCATTTTCGTGACCACCCAATTTTTTGCTGGATTCATAGATTAAAATCGTTCATGTTCGTAGATGTGGAGTGTAAATATTTTTTGACAGCGGTTATTATATATTTTTACCACGGAAACTTCTACGAAAATTAGCCGAAAACTGTGATTGTATACCCATGAGTTCTGAAAATTCATTTTCTAACCACCAAAGTTTTTGCTTGATTCATAGATTAACGTTTGTAGATGTGGAGTGTAAAAAAAAATTGATAATAGATATTATATATATTGACCACGAAAACTTTTACGCAGATCAGCCGAAAACTATGATGGTATATATTAAAATCGTTTACTTCGTAGACGTGGAGTGTAAAAAAAAATTTCACGGTGGATATCATATGGTTTGAACACCCAAACTTCTATTGAAATCAGCCGAAAATTGTAATGGGATACCCATGAGTTTTGAAAAAAAATTCATTTTCGTGACCATCCATTTTTTTGCTTGATTCATAGATTAAAATAGCTCATGTTCATAGATGTGGAGTGTAAAAATTTATTTGGCAGACGATATCATATATTTACACCACGAAACTTCTTTTGAAATCAGTCGAAAACTGTGATGATATACTCATGACTTTCGGAAAAAAAAAGTCATTTTTGTGACCACAAATTTTTCTTCTTGATTCATAGATTAAAATCGTTCATGTTCGTAAATGTGGAGTGTAAAAATTTATATGACAGTCGATATCATATATTTGAACCACGGAAACTTCTATTGAAATCACCGAAAACTGTGATGGTATACCCATGACTTTTGAAAAATAATTCATTTCCATGACCACCCAATTTTTTGCTTGATTCATAGATTAAAATTGTAACACGTTCATAGATGTGGACTGTAAAAAAAAATTTTGATAGTGGATATCATATATTTTTACTACGGAAACTTCTTCGGAAATCAACCGAAATATGTGATAGTACCCCGATGACTTTTGAAAAAAATATTCATTTTCGTAACCACTCAATATTTTGCTTGATTCGTAGATTAAAATCATTTACGTTCGTAGATGTGGACTGTAAACTTTTTTTTTTGCAGTAGATATCATATATTTATACCACATAAACTTCTATTGAAATCAGTAGAAATCTACGATGGTATACCCATGACTTTTGAAAAACAATTCATTTCCGTGACCACCCAAATTTTGTTTGATTCATAGATTAAAATCGTAACACGTTCATAGATGTGGACTGTATTACCCATGCTTTTGAAAAAAAATCATTTTCGTGACCACACAACTTTTT
>JAYMSW010000014.1:0-43902 GCA_036897725.1 Erodium texanum
GATCTGGTTCTGGTGGACGACATCGCCAAGCTCTGGAAGACGAGCTTACGCTCTAGGACGATCGGAGCTCCGGAGTACTGTCACGCCAACTTCACGAAATATTTCACAGCGAGTTTCTGGTCGGACGAGCGATACGCGGCGGCTTTCGACGGCCGGAAGCCGTGCTACTTCAACACGGGGGTGATGGTGATAGATCTGGTGAAGTGGAGGCGGGTCGGGTACACGAGGCGGATAGAGAGGTGGATGGAGATCCAGAAGAGCTACCGGATCTACGAGCTCGGTTCATTGCCGCCGTTCCTGCTGGTTTTCGCGGGACACGTGGCTCCCATCGACCACCGGTGGAACCAGCACGGGCTCGGAGGCGACAACGTGAGGGGCAGCTGTCGGGACCTGCACCCGGGTCCAGTGAGCCTGTTGCATTGGTCCGGTAGCGGCAAGCCGTGGCTCAGGCTCGATTCCAAAAAGCCGTCCGGCTCAACGCGCTCTGGGCTTTGCTATGATCTGTACCGGCAATCCCATTGAACCGCGCCACTCCACTTCACGCGCCGGTAAATTCCCCGAGGACACTTGTCTCACCGCTTTTTTATTTGTTAGTTTTGTGCCTATTTATTTTGACTAATGGCCTCTTTCTCACACACACTATTTTCTCTAGATTCTTTGCCTTTTTTTTTCTTCTCCAATAATTTGTTATAAATTCATCATATCTTTACAGGAGATCTGTACTCTATTATTGCACTGTCTCAAAATAAAATAAAAATGAATAGGAAAAGATATGTACATTTAATTTTATAGTGTGGGTGAAGTTAGTGCATAGAGTACAGACAGAGCGTTGTGTTCTATGCAGCTCTATGTTGAAGAGTACAAAAAGGACCCAACCTGCCATTTTATTCTAAGAACCCACGAAACATGAGTTAGATAGGCTGTGTTGTTGTGTGTCTTGTCTTGCGGACATACTATGGCGTTTACTTGTCTCGGTGAAATTTGATACGTAGCCCCTTTATGAAATGTATGCGTCACTCTCTCATCCATGGATTAGCACATGCGAACCTCTAATTTGGACTTTAATTAGTTTATTTTTTTTCTGATGGTTTCTGTTGTTGAGTCAAATCTCTTGATGTGTCTAGTGGGTTGAGTTTTTTTGTGACCCCTTCGCTGCTACACAATTACATGCTCCTTTGCTTTCCTGAGGAGAATTCATTATGTGATTAGGGCCAGTGTAGCCGAGTTTCCAAAGGCCGTCAATCATTCTTTATCGGTAAAACTGGCTGGACACATAGGGAAGTGGGTTGTCGATATCAACAACCCTATTCCAATCTCTGATGATTGCGGGACAACCCTCCCGGCTAATTCGGATTTTGTTGTCTTTTTTTATAATTTTTTTTTATATAAATACCCATCCTCCCTAACACTATTCTCAAATCATCTACTTCGTTTTAGTAAAAAATTCTTCGAAATGGATCCTAGCGATTTCAACATGTAGGAGGTATCTGTGGCGAACTACACCTTATCAACGTACGCAAAGGCGCATCAAGAGTAGGAGGAGTTGCTTAGTCAACTTACCGACCAATTTACCAAAGAAGGATCGTCTAGCAGGCAGCCCCGGAACAAGAAAAGATTTATATGGAGGGATCGTCGCAAAGGCCACGAGCGGCTGATGCGGGATTCATTTCTCACACTTTTGATATATGAAGAAGACATTTTTCGATACTATTTCTGGGGGGAGAAGCCTCTGTTTCTGCGTATTATAGAGGCAGTGACCGCACATGACTCTAAATATACGATTTTAATGCGTCAAAATCATGTTTACGTTCCTCTTAATTGAACGCGATCCATATTTGGGTTGAAAAAACACAAAACATTGAAATTAGAAGAAGATAAAAATTTGAACAAAATCGATAGGGGTAACATTACTGTTTTTGGCAATTTTCTACCGAAGTTCTCGCAAGACTAAATATATGATTTCAATGAGTCAAAATCATGTTTATGATCCACTCCATTGAATGCGGTTGATATTTAGTTAGAAATAACATAACATTGACATTAGACGAAAATCAAAATTTGAACAAAACCGATACGGTTACATCACTATTTCCGGCAATTTTCTACCAAAATTTTCACAGGACTAAATACATGATTTTAATGCGGAAAATTCATGTTTACGTTTCTCTCAATTGAATGTGATCGGTATGTAGGTTGAAATAGCATAAAACATTGAAATTAGACGAAGATGAAAATGTGAACAACACCGATAGGTATAACTCACTGTTTTTGGCAAATTTCTACCAACATTTTCACACGACTAAATATATAATTTTAATGCGTCAAAATCATGTTTACGTTCCTCTTAATAGAATGTGATCCATATTTGGGTTGAAATAGCACAAAACATTGAAATTAGACGATGATGAATTTTCTTAACAAAACCGATAAGGGGTAACATCACTATTTTTGGCAATTTTCTCCCGAAATTTTCACAGGACTAAATATATAGTTTTAATGCGTAAAAATAATGTTTATGTTCCTCTTAATTGAGTGAGGTAAATATTTGGGATGAAATAGCACAAAACATTGAAATTAGACGAAAATGAAAATTTGAACAAAACTGATAGGGGTAACATCACAATTTTTGGCAACTTTCTACCAAAATATTCATATGACTAAATATATGATTTTAATGCATCAAAATCATGTTTACGTTCCTCTTAATTGAATGCAGTCGATGTTTGGGTTGAAATAGCACAAAACATTGAAACTAGACGCAGATGAAAATTTGAACAAACCAATAGGGGTAACATCACTGTTTTTGGCAATTTTCTACCAAAATTATAACAAGCCTAAATATATGATTTTAATGCGTAAAAATCATATTTACGTTCCTCTTAATCGAATGTCGTTGATATTTAGGTTGAAATAACAAAAAACATCGAAATTAGACGAAAATGAAAATTTGAACAAAACCAATAGGGGAAACATCACTGTTTTTCAAAGGACTAAATATATGATTTTAATGCGTCAAATCATGTTTACATTCCTCTTAATTGAATGCGATCCATATTTGGGTTGAAATAGCACAAAACATTGAAATTAGATAGAGATGAAAATTTTAACAAAACCGATAAGTATAACATCACATCTATGAAATATGAAGTTAGAAAATGATTTTAATAAAATATTTAAATTATCACAAGCAAAAAATTGGGTGGTCACAAAAATGAATTTTCTTGAATAGTGATATGTATGCCATCACAGTTTTCAGCTGATTTCGATAGAAATTCCTATGATCAAAATACATGTTATCCACCATCAAAAAAATTTTGACACTCCACATCTATGAACGTGAACGATTTTTATGTTTGAATCAAGCAAAAAATTGGGTGGTCATGAAAATGAATTTTTTTGAAAAGTCATAGGGGTAAAATATATTACATCAACTGTGAAAAATATTTTACGCTCTACATCTACGAAAGTGAAGGAATCAAGAAAAAAATTTGGTGGTCACGGAAATGATTTTTTTAAAAAAGTAATAGTATACCGTCATAGTTTTCGGCTGATTTCCATAGAAGTTAACGTGGTAAAAATATATGACATCCACTGTCAAAATTTTTTTTGCACTCTACATCTATGAACGTGAACGATTTTTATATAGGAATCAAGCAAAAAATTAGTGGTCACAAAAATTATTTTTTTTTGAAAAGTCATCAGGCTACCATCACAATTTTCAACTGAAATCCATAGAAATTAACGTGGTCAAAATATATGACATCCACTGCCAAAAAAATTTACGCTCCACATCTACTAATGTAGAAAATTCTAATCTATGAATCAAGAAATAAAGTTAGGTGGTCACAAAAATGATTTTTTTTGTTGAAAAGTTATAGGTATACCATCACAGTTTCCGATAGATTTCCATAGAAGTTAACGTGGTCAAATATGACATCCATTGTCAAAAAAAATTTGATGCTCCACATCTACGAACGTGGAAGATTCTAATCTAGGAATCAAGCAAAAAAATGGGTGCTCATGAAAATGAATTTTTTTTTGAAAAGTCATAGGGGTACCATCACAGTTTTCAACTAGATTTGCATAGAAGTTAACGTAGTCAAAATATATGACATCCACTATCATAAAAATTTTACACTCCACATCTATGAATTTGAACGATTCTAATCTATGAATCAAGCAAAAAATTGAGTGGTCACAAAAATGATTTTTTTTGAAAAGTCATAGGTATACCATCATAGTTTTTGAATGATTTTCATAGAAGTTAACGTGGTCAAAATATATGACATCCACTGTCAAAAAAAATTTTCCACTCCACATCTATGAACATGAATGATTTTTATATTGGAATCAAGCAAAAAATTGGGTGGTCACGAAAATGAATTTTTTTTTGAAGTCATAGGGGTACGATCATAGTTTTCGACTGATTTCCATAGAAGTTAACGTGGTCAAAATATATGACATCCACTATCAAAAAAAATTTACGCTCCACATCTACGATCGTGGATGATTCTAATCTATGAATCAAGAAAAAAATTGGGTGATCACAAAAATGAATTTTTTTGAAAAGTTATAGGTATACCATCACAGTTTTCGGCTGATTTCCATAGAAGTTAACGTGGTAAAATATATGATATCCATTGCCAAAAAAAAATTTACATTCCACATCTACGGATTATAATCTATGAATCAAGCCAAAAATTGAGTGGTCACCAAAATGAATTTTTTTGAAAAGTCATAAGTATACCATCACAATTTTAGGCTGATTTCTACGGAAGTTAACATGATCAAAATATATGACATCCACTGTCAAAAAATGATTTTCACTCCACAAATATGAACATGAACAATTTTTAAATAGTAATCAAGTATAAAATTGGGTGGTCACAAAAATGATTTTTTTTTTTAAAGTCATAGGGTACCATCACAGTTTTGAATGATTTCCATAGATGTTAATGTGGTCAAAATATATGACATTCACTTTCAAAAATTTTTTTCACTCCACTTCTGCGAACTTGGATGATTGTAATCTATGAATGAAGAAAAAAAATTGGGTAGTCTGAAAATGAATTTTTTTGAAGAGTCATAGGTATACCGTTACAGTTTTCGGCTGATTTCCATGTGGTCAAAATATATGACATCCACTGTCAGAAAAAAATTTGCACTCCACATCTACTAACGTGGACGATTCTAATCTATGAATCAAGAAAAAAATTAAGTGGTCACGAAAATGATTTTTCAGCTAATTTCCATAGAAGTTAACGTGGTCAAAATATATGATGTCTACTGTCAAAAAACATTTACGCTCCACGTCTAGGAACATGAATGATTCTAATCTATGAATAAAACAAAAAATTGGGTGGTCACGAAAATTATTTTTTTAAAAAAGTCATAGGTATACCATCACAGTTTTCGAATGATTTCCATAGAAGTTAACGTGGTCAAAACATATTATATCCACTGTCAAAAAAAATTTACGCTCCACATCTACGAACATGGACGATTCTAATATATGAATCAAGAAAAAAAACTGGTGGTCACGAAAATGATTTTTTTTTTTGAAAAGTTATAGGTATACCCTCACAGTTTTCGGTTAATTTCCATAGAAGTTGACATGGTTAAAATATATGACATCCACTGTCAAAAAAATGTTTTGCACTCCAAAACTATGAACGTGAACTATTTTTATTTAGGAATCAAGTAAAAAATTGGGTGGTTACCATAATAAATTTTGTTGAAAAGTCAAAGGTATAGCATCATAGTATTCGGTCGATTTCCATAGAAGTTATCGTGGTCAAAGTATATGACATCCATTTTCAATTTTTTTTTACGCTCCACATCTACGAACGTGGATGTATCTAATCTATGAATCAATCAAAAAATTGGGTGGCCATGAAAATGAATTTTTTTAGAGGTCATAGGTATACATAGCATCATAGATTTCGAATGATTTCCATAAAAGTTAACGTATTCAAAATATATGGCATCCACTGTCAAAAAAAAATTTATGCTCCACATCTACGAACGTGGACGATTTTGATATATGAATCAAGAAAAAAATTGGTAAAAATTTACGCTCCACGTCTACGAACATGGACGATTTTAATATATGAATCAAGAAAAAAATTGGTAGTCACGAAAATGAATTTTTTTTTTAATATTATAGGTATACCATCATAGTTTTCTACTGATTTCCATAGAAGTTAACGTGGTCAAAATATATGACATCCATAGTCAAAAAAAGTCACTAGGGCACCATCACAGCTTTCGACTGATTTCCATAGAAGTTAACGTGGTCAAAATATATGACATCCATTGTCAAAAAAATTTACGCTCCACATCTACGAACGTGGACGATTCTAATCTATAAATCAAGAAAAAAATTGGGTGGTCATGAAAATGATTTTTTTAAAAAAAAAGTTACAGGTATACCATCATAATTTTCGACTGGTTTCAATAGAAGTTAACGTGGTCAAAATATATGATATCCACTGTCAAAATTTTTTTACGCTCTATATCTACGAACATCAATGAGTCTAATCTATGCATCAAGTAGAAAATGGGGTGGTCAACATCCACTGTCAAAAAAAATTTACGCTCCACATCTAGTAATGTGGAAGATTCTAATCTATGAATCAAGCAAAAAATTGGGTGGTCACGAAAATGAATTTTTTTGAAAAATCATAGGGGTACCATTACAGTTTTCGGTTGATTTCCATAGAAGTTTCCGTAGTCAAAATATATGATATCCTTTGTCAAAAAAAATTACACTTCACATCTATGAACACGAATGATTTTTATATTGGAATCAAGCAAAAAATTGGGTGGTTACAAAAATGATTTTTTTTGAAAAGTCATATGGGTACCATCACAATTTTTGACTGCTTTCCATAGAAGTTTTCGTAGTCAAAATAGATGATATCCATTGTCAAAAAAAAAATTACACTCCACATCTATGAAAATGAACGGTTTTTATATAGAAATCAAGCAAAAAATTGGGTGGTCACGAAAACAATTTTTTCTTAAAAGTCATAGGGGTACCATCATAGTTTTTGGTTGATTTCCATAGAAGTGTCCGTGGTAAAAAAATATGATATCCACTATCAAAAAAATTTGACACACCACATTTATGAACGTCAATGATTTTTATCTATAAATCAAGCACGAAATTAGGTGGTCCCGATGATAAATTTTTATGAAAAGTCATAGGAGGGGGCTATTGATTTTATTCAAATTTTCATCTTCGTCTAATTTCATTTTTTTTGTGCTATTTATAATTAAATATTGATCAATTTAAATTAAGTGGAACGTAAGTATGATTTTGACGCATTAAAATCATATATTTGGACCTGTTAATTTTTTTTTCCGAGAATTGCCAAAAACTGTGATGGTACCCTTATTGATTTTCTTCAAATTTTCATCTTCGTCTAATTTCAATGTTTTGTGCTATTTCTAACTAAATATTGACTGCCCTTAATTAAGGGGAAGGTAAATATGATTTTGAGGCATTAAAGTTATATATTTTGACTTGTTAAAATTTTGGTAGAAAATTTCCAATGTTTTCCAACTAAATATCGACTGATTTCATTTAAGTGTGACGTAAATATGAATTTGACGCATTAAAATCATATATTTAGACCTCGGAATTTTTTTTTACGGAAATTTTTTTTTATGGAATCTATGATGATACCCCTATAAAAAAAATTTCAAATTTTCATCTTCGTCTAATTTCAATGTTTTATGCTATTTTGACCCTGAAATTTTTTGATAGAAAATGGTCAAAAACTGTGATCTACCCTTTTCAATTTCTTCAAATTTTCATCTTCGTCTCGTTTCAATGTTTTAGTCAATCTCTAGGTAAATACGATCGATTTCATTTGTGTGCAATGTAATATAAACTGGACATACTTATATTTTATATTTTTACTTCGAAAAATTATGATAGAAAATTTCAGAAACTGAGATAGTACCCCTTTCGGTTTCTTTAAATTTTCATTTTCGCCTTGTTCTAATGCTTTGGGAAATTTCCAGCTAAATATCGACCACTTTCATGCATGTGCAATGTAAAAATGATTTTGACATACTAATATATTATATTTTGAGCCTGGAAATTTTTGGTAGAAAATTGTCTGAAATTATGATAGAACCCATTTCGGTTTCTTCAAATTTTCATCTTGTCCTGTTCTAATGTTTTATGCAATTTTTATCTAAATATCGACCGATTTCATTCCTGTGTAATATAAAAATTATTGTGACATACTAATATCATATATTTTGAACCCGTAAAATTTTGATAAAAAAATGTCAAAAATATAGTATATTGGATTGATGAATTGTGCTAATTTGGGCTCATTATACAAATTGGGCCAGCCCATTTGTACGGATCATTGTGGGCTTGAGCTCACCACAGTCCATTACCAAAACTCAAAAGATCAACAAGTTCCAACCTCACACATGAGCCCAATAAAGCCTCAAAGACAAATACAATAGATCATAGTATTTCTAGTAATGACGTCTTTAAGAAATCTCATTTCTTGTATGGTTAATGATTAGTACAATGTTAATGTTTTTCTAATTTCTTAATTTAGCAAGGAAAATGGAAAACAATGTTCTATAATCCTATAAGTCGGCCCGTTCTAAATCCATTCATAAGAAATAGTCGAACATCTTTATCTTTTATTAAATCAGACAGTAATATGAGGAAAAACTTAAGAAAGCCTCTGCCATGTACTGAGTTAGGGACATTCTCTTCCATATGTCCTATAAACAAGCCTCACCCTACCAAAAAAGACCCTCTACCTATGCATTATATTGCCTCTCATAAGGGTCACAGCCCCACCAATCTATCCACATAACTATAAACAAGATGAAGATGTTGATGAGGTCCAAGTCGATCATCATTCAATGTTGGACTGACAAATGATGTCGCCGGTCGGGCGAGATTGAAAGAGAGTTGCTTAGACTTTCATGGCATTAGGTGGGTTTTGTAATGTGGTAGATCACAAATATTATTGCAAGAGTACATTGTGCAATTGTGGAGATGGTGTGAGCTTTGGTGTGGTCCTGGTTTTGGGTCATGGCCTTTGTAGCAGCTCAAAGTGGTCCTTGAGGGCACAAGCATGGGACTCTTGGGGAAGAATTTAAGGTATGGAACTTGGCTTCACATGGCAGGCAAGGAGTTACTATTCATGGATTCACCATAATGGAAGGCTTTGGGACACATCTTTGGGTGAAGTACCTTTTTCTATCTACCTATTTGTCTTTTTCACAAGTTTAAACTCAGCAATCAGCTCGTGAACCGGTAATCAGTTCTGTCGAAGTTTAACGTCGTGAAAATATATAGAGACGTAAATTTACCACTTAAATGAACATCTTAACACTGTTACTTATCGGTTAATAGGCAGGGGCAGAGCCAGAAATTTAGTTCAGAGTATTCACCCGAAAATCGTTAAATATATTAGAACATCAAATACATCTTATAGTAATTTGTTAATTGAGTTGTTGGAACGTGTTGTAGAATTGTTTTAAGCTAAAAAAAAATAGGTGTTTTGAAGTAAAAAAGAGTTAAACATGCAACAGATCTTTAAATGACTATAACTTTTTCATACAAACTCCGATTTAGGCTCATAAGATATCAAATTAAAGATAACTGACAATCCTACGATTTTATCGTACTTTCTCGATTCAAAGTATTCCCAATTAATAGGTTGTCTTTGACAAAATCATCTATGTATACAATTTTCTTTTCTTTTCTATTTTTTTTTGTGTGTATTTATTGACTACATATAGAATGAGAGTAGTTACTATGTTGGTCAACCTTGCCTTGTTCCATTGATGTGTACTTTCTTACCTATAGACTCTAGCTACTGGATTTTAAACAGTTTCTTGTGTTAGGGTTTGTAGGTAGGGGCATGAATGTATTAATGGTGTCTCAATGTACCCATTTTGGACCAAACTTGGTCCTTCCAAATAATACCACTCATTACCCATTTCACAAGTTGCTTAGGCCTTCCCTAACCTAACCACCCTACCAATCTCTCCCATAATTACCCTAACATAACTTCTAATATAAGATTATGTACGTTAGAAAATAGATCCGGCATTAATATGTGAAGGTCCTATTAAGGATAGAGTTGGGAATTTAATTTAGAGTATTTCTCTAATAATCGTTAAATATATTAGAATATCAAATACATCATATATATTGTAAGTTACGAATCGAGATGTTTGAAACGTGTTATAAAAGTTTTAAGGTAAAAACGAGTGTTTTGAAGTAAAAAAGAGTCAAACACGCAGTAGATCTTCAAATGACCTTAAGTTTTTTATACGAATTCCAATTTAGGCCCATAAGATATCAAATCGAAGATAACTAAAAGATCCACGATTTTATAGTACTTTCTTGATTCAAGGTATTCCCCGGAATACCCTATCCCCCTCTAAATCCGCCACTGGGTACCGGTAGAAGAAGTATTCATGCCATGTTAAACCCGGTTTATTCGAAAGTTCAAAGTAGTGCTGAGGACAAACGCTGATCGATGATCGAGATACAGATCATGTTAAGGAAAAGGAATGGAATGTCAAATCGAGAATTTAAAACAAGAGGATAAAAATTGACAAGAGAACAAGACTGAGAAACTAGGAGTTGGGTGATGACAGTGTTACACAGAAGCATCAAAAAAATTGAATGCACTGTTGCTGCTTAACTGACCATTGCCATCTTCTATACCTCTTCCCTTTTGACCTTCCCTTTCACCATCCTAGTACATCTTTTTACACTTCTATTTAATTTTTTGCCTTGTACTAATCTCTGTGGAACCGAAAAGGAAATGACCATATTAGGTTTCACTTCTGTCACATGCTTAGTGACCTCTAATATGATCTTTCCAAGGCCCAAAAACAATTTGGACAAGATCATGGTTAGCAACAACCCAAGTCATGCATGTGTGAAAGAGATTGGTCATAGAAGAGAGCTTTGATGGTGGAAATTGGAGTTATGTGTTATGTGCCATCAATATCATGTCATATATATATATATATATATATATGGAAATTGGAGTCTTACATGTGATTGTTACGGGGTTTAATAAGGTTATATATATAATATAAAGTTAGCTGGAGCGTTATTTTATATGAGATTTAGTATTCGAATCCAAATAAGTCATTTATTTGGAATGAATGGGGGAATGAGAGTTGGGTTATAGGTTAAAATTTGGTTCATGTGGGTCAAAATTAAGGTTAGAAATTATCATCAGAATTTGGTTAAACTTCATATGTCAAATCCTACCATAAGTAAAATTTGGTTAATACATGTCAAGATTAAGGTTAGAAACTATTGATAAAAAAGAAAAAAAATAGAATCATAACTTATAAGGTTAGTTTTGTGGTCATTATATCATCAAAATCCGGACAAATTATAACTGATCTTGAAGTCATAGATGGTTAGATCAAGTCAAAATATCTAACTGAAAAAGAGATTAAGAAAAGTTTATACACATCTTCAAATAACATAATCTTTTATATGGAAATATACCAAAAAAACTTATTTTTATTATAATTTTTAATGTCATCTTTAGGGTCACATATTTATATCACGAGTTAGAAGGGTCAGGTATTATCGATATAAAAAAATAGAATCATGACTTGATATCATCAAAATCTACACAAACCGACTGATCTTGAAATCATATATGTTAAATAAGATGATTTATTCCAGTCAGAATGTAAAGCGAAAAACAAGTTAACAAAAGTTCACATATATCATGAAACATGATCTTTTATGGAGAAACATAAAAAGAACTTACTTTCATTACAATTTTAAACGTATCATTTTTTAGAGTCGTGTATTTATATCACAAATTAGAATTTTTCACGTAATTCAAGAAAAAAAAAAGAAAAGGTGGAGTAAGACAAGGACTGGATGGTGAAAACATTCAAAACATAGGCAAAAAACCAACTGTTGTTGGTGGTGCTGCCAACCAAACCCTTCTGCTATAGTTAAACAATTGTCATTAAGATGGCATGTTTTTGTTTCACCTCTCTCTCTCCTCCTATTTTTATACCCATCTCCTACTCTTCACTTTCCTCCTCCAACAACTTATTTACTTCTCTTACCACACACACACAAACCCTTTTAAATACATCACTCACTATAGCCATGAACAAGACAAGTTCCAAGAAGATGAGGGGAGGGTTCATGTGCCAGTCTCCGGCGGCCACCGCCGTGTGCATGACCGGAGACGGGAGGTCGGTGATCGTGCCGCGGCGGACGTCGAGGGACATTGTTGAGAATGCAAGGTTGATGAGCAATGCCAAGTACTCTAGGGTTGTGGAGTCTAGGAGGCTTGGTGCTAGGAGGCCCATTTTTGTGCCATCAGATTTGGTTAAGAGAGAGCAACAACAAGATCAAGAACCTAAGAGTATTCTTAGAAAACAAGGAGCTTCTCTTCCTTCTTCAGACAACCATGTCTTTCAGGTCAGTTCATGTCTAGGTTTAGATGACACATTAATTTGTGTGTACAATGTTAGGATTAGGGTTTTGTTTCTTTTTTCACCATAGGTATGTCATGCTTATGGTATGAAGTTGTTATTGGTTTTGGTAATGTCACACATTTTTGTACACTCTAACCAAACATATAGCCTCCCTCTTCCACTATTATAAAGATAGATAGATCTATTAGAAGACTTTCCCGTCTTTTCATGATTTAAAATGACTGATTTCGGATGATGATTTATCTTAATAAAGACCTATAAACCGTTTGGACATGGTAAGAAACATTTCTATTCTACTACCTATTGTGTCAAATCATCGATTCAATATAGTGTTATCATTTCTCTTTCAAACAGACAGATTTACAAGAAGACTTTTACTGTTTTTTTGATGACTTAAAGGGCTGGTTTCGAACAATGTTTTAATTTAATTGTGACCTGTAAACCGTTCGAAAGTGGCAAGAAACATTGAAATCAATCTTCACTTGATCTGTTACACAATGTTTGGTTGCAGGTAGTTGTCATGAGGGTCTCTCTCCACTGCCAAGGTTGTGCTGGCAAAGTGAAGAAACATTTGTCCAAAATGGAAGGTAACATACCCATTTTGCATAGGGAAGTAATTGCATTACCCTATAAACCTACTAGGTTCAGGGCTTGGGCCCAGTGGAAGAGCCCTTTTGGGGGGCTAAAACCATGAATTAGAAGTAACAAAATGGACCCACCAAACCAAAGAAGCTATATCATGATTTGGTGTTTGATTTCAGGAGTAACATCATTCAGCATAGACCTGGAAAGCAAGAGAGTAACAGTGATGGGGCATGTATCACCAACTGGAGTTCTTGAGAGCATCTCTAAAGTGAAGAGGGCTGAGTTTTGGCCTTGTTGATGATAATAGTTGATAGAGCTTTGAAGATTTGTTTGTCTTTTAGATCAATTTGAAGGGTCATTAAATATTGAAGAAGATGGTGTAGTGGAGAGAGTGATTGATCATCATATGGGCTTGGACCAGTATTTATTGTGTTATGTCCTAATTCAAGACAAAAATGGATATCTTGTTTCACTTTCATTGTAGCTAGCTAATATGGAGTATTTTATTTATATTCCTACTTTGTTTTGTTTTTATATCCTGTCTTAGAATAACTATCAGAACGAAAATCGAAATATAGACTTCCAAACAGTGAAAAAAACCGTCCAAACCGACCAGTACTCAACCCTAATTGTACTTCTTCTCTATGTACTTATACTTTATATGCATCTATTGAGGCAAAGGTTGAAAAGCTTCTATGAGCACTTGCCCTTCCTACAAACCAGAATTGTTTTAATAAGAACAAAGTTATCATTCTATTTCATTCCATTTTGTAAGAAGATTCACATGAAACAAACTCAGCTAGCAATGTAGATTACAACATAAGAGAAGCCTAAAAGAGTTCGTAATATCTCTTCCCTATCAAAATCTTAATACATTTGATTAAGCAATAATTCTCATGATAATTGCAAACAAAAACAGGTGAAAAGATCCCCTCCATGTGTTCCCAGCTAGTAATGTCTGTGTCGATCCTTGTCCCTTGAAGAGTAGGAGGAACCGTAGTAGTCAGAATCTGTAAACATGGACAAGATTTCGGTTTCAGGATGCAAGGTTAAACAAGTAAAATCCTAATACCAAGAGGGGTAAAGAAGGAATTTAAATCATGTACCTCTTGAAGAATGGCGCCTCGAGTCCTTTACTCTGTCTTTGGAACGATGGCCTCGATCCTTGGCTTTATCTCTATCCCTCTCACTATCCTCTCGCTCACGTTCCCTATCACGACTCCTAGACTTTACTCTGTCCCTGTCCCTTTCTCTCTCGCGATCTCTGTCTTTGCTCCTGTCCGAAGCTGCCTCAGTTCTGTGGTCAGTCTTGGGTTTTGGCACAGGCTCTTCTCTTGCCTCTTCCTCTGTCTTGGATTCATCATCGCTCTTCTTAGAGTCCTTTGGTTTGACCACTGTACCCTTGGATACACCAGACTCGAGATTCACTGCATCTGGAGCTGACTTGGGAACGGTGGCATCGTTGTTCTCTAGAGGGCTTTTTGGCTGAACTTCCTAAAGAAACAGCAAAAAGAGTTCGGTCATTTCACCATAAATTATGGAAGGGTTGATGGCAGATAGTAAATTGTGTACTGTACTCTACGTCTTATGCACATAACTATACCCAACTTTATAAACTTTTACATCCAGCTACCTTAACTTTCAAAAAAATTACACACTGCTCTTTTCGCACCTTGATATCAAAAAGACTTCGTAGCTACCAAAAACATTTTTTATTAGATGAAGGAAACGGTTGAGTAGATGGAAAAGGACACC
The DNA here is from genome assembly GCA_036897725.1 of Erodium texanum. Classification (NCBI taxonomy): domain Eukaryota; kingdom Viridiplantae; phylum Streptophyta; class Magnoliopsida; order Geraniales; family Geraniaceae; genus Erodium; species Erodium texanum. Next base: position 14,830 of record JAYMSW010000014.1, read on the forward strand.
TTAAAACTTAGAAGATCAAACTATCATAGAGACGGAAAATTTGTACATTTTGAGATAAGGTTTTTTTTGGCAAAAAAGAGTTCTGTGCAATTTTTTGAAACTTTAGGTAGCTGGATGCAAAGGTTTAGAGTTCAGAATAGTTATGTGCAAAAGACGTATATTGTGCAATAGCTATCCACAATTCACTACTTATGCAATCCATGTGTGAAAATAAATAGAAAGTGAAAGGAACAAGACCTTTGGAACATGCTGTGATTGTGAATCCCAAGATTTAGTAGAGAAGGTAAATGTATCGCCATCTTTGCAGACATGAGTGTACTTTGCTTTAGGAAGACTGTAGAGGTGGGCCAGTACCCGGCAAACTTCATCGATCCCTGATTTTTCTGCATCGAATGCTTTCCACCATGGAGGATTCTCCGGAAGCGGTACTTGGAACCTACGTGCTGCAGCATATACGACCCCACAAGCCACAACTTCGCTCTTGAATCGAACACACAATGTTGTTCGCAAACTGTTACAAATATGATGGAAACAAATCAGTAAACCAGCAAAGTATCGGACAAGCATTGTAAGCTAAGCTTTCAAGTTCCATTGAAGTGTACTTATGCATGCACACTATAAATCATGTGACGCAAAAAAACTTAAAATTTTTCATGGTTTCTGTCTATTTTGTATGATGGTGACACGTGAAAATTCATAAAGGTAGTCATATATGTCTATGAAAAATTTGCTATGGGTCATGTGCTTGTGGTCAACTCATAAAGGCAGTTATGTGCAATTTAATATGGGGTCATGTGTTTGTGGGCAATTCATGCGTTTGATCATAATCCATTGAACTAAAACCATACAGGCATACAGTCAACATGCTATGTACAGGCCCTAATATGTTCTTGTAACCACAAGGGAAAATATAGCTATGGAGAATGATGTTTCTTTCATTTCCTAGAACTCTACAAAATCCCATGAAACAGTTATGTGAATTAAGAAATGGCAAATACCTGTCGTTTGCTAGGTTCCAAGCCTCTTGCGTAAGTTCCGGAGGAGTTCCAAGAGTGGCCAAGTAATTGGATATAAACTTGTGTGGATGCTCAACATGACAAATGAAACCCATCTCCTTCAAGATATGTCTTTCTGTTCTGCTCAAGTCCATCTTCAACTCAGAATACTTCTGCAGGAGACAAAACCAAAATTCCACAACATTGTCAGCTTAATCATATCGAATTCATCACATCACTTCATAGATAACACAAATATGAAATAGGTTGCTTACCTTTGAATACAAATCCAGAAACTCTAGGGGTAAGTTTTCCCTCCTACATTCCATTCTGTGGAAAACAATGATAACTTGTCTCGCTTTCTTGGGGCTTTCTTCTAGTTTTGATGCAAGCCACAAACAACTAGCAGCAACTCTCTGTAAACCATTTTAAAAACATGCTAAGCAACAGAAGTATAATACAAGAAGATATGGAAAATCAAAATTTCCAAAACGAGGTATACTACACTAGGGGAACATTCAGGTGAAAAACCAAAGGCTGAGAGGTTATATATGAAAACTACAAACTAATAATAACCATTGGATTGCAATTTTAACGGGTGAGATTAAGTTAGGAACTTTCCAATGTTAAGTCAAGTTTCCTAACTTCAATCCAATGGACAGATGGTTTTCAGTTTCCATTCCAACCCTTGGTTTTCACCTAATTGTTACCCTACTATACTAAAACATGCACACAAAGTTCAGCATTCTTTATAGTTCTAGCATTCAATGGCTCTAGCTAATGGAAGGAAACAAGGAAGATATAGATATTAACCTTGACATTGAAGCGCGCAAAAGACTTCTTGCAGTAAAACCGATGAAAGAGAACCTGGCCAGTGGCCATCACAGCTTGCGGTCTGTAAGTAATGTTAAGGAAACAAACAGAATAAAGAAATTAGAAATCTCATCCCCATTGATCCTAAGAGTATATATCTCCTAATTCAGTTGATCCTACACTATAAAATTAAAGTTAACACATATAAACCATAGAAGGATACAATCTCAGCAAGATGCCACTCTCTTGGATGAGATCACAGCCATATATCCTCAGTGAGATTTCAGTGGCTTCTTCAATTCCATCTTTCCTGGATGGAGTGTTTTGCAGCTGCTCATCCGTAAGGTAAAAGTTGTCAAGTGCTGTGTATATCATGATTCCAACACCTTAACAATGTTCCTCGAACTGAGCCAAGACCATAAATCCAAACCCAAACACCACAAAGAACAACAAAAACTGTTAATTTTTCATGCATAGGAATTTATGTTGACTATAAAGTAGTAACAAAAGATTGATGCGTACCTAGAGAAGCACAATGAGCAGCTACAGCAGTAGGAGAAGCTCTTCCTAAACCCACAAGCAAAGAAGTCAAATTTCCTAAACCCAGATGCCAAAACCTTCTCTTCTGCTCGAAAACTCGATCGGTTTATTAAGAACCGAGAAGCACATCCGGGCACCAGAATCAAAAGCGAAAACCTACCGGCGGAGACCCATAAATTTCCCGAACCCAAGTACCAGAATCGTTCGGAGAAGAAGTAACCGAAGAACTTAAACCTCCCCGGAGCGAAAACTCCGAATCAATTGAATCTCTAGAGCGATGTCGGGAGAGGTGGACCTCGAACCAATTGGGGAAAAGATGAAAAAGAACCTAAATCGAAGAACGTTGTAAAATTGAAGAACGGGCTGGGAAGAGAAATGGGTACGGAACTGAAATAGGAAATCGAAGGAATCGTAAGAGCACGAGAGCTTCTCCACCGCTGCTCGATTTCGAGGAGCGAGAAGAAGGGTTTGAATCTCCAATTCTTCTTCCAAGGAGGACAGGAAACGACTGTCGTTTTATACGGCTTAACTTGAATATTAAATACTGTTTTGTGATAAATTATGTTTAAGATAAACCAAATAACGTGTGAATAAAATATTATTATTTTTTGTTAAAAATTAATTTTCATTTAGCTTATGAGAGAAATAACCCTATAATTTATTAACAAAAAATATGTATGATTAGAATGGTCACATTGATAATAGAATATTAAATTTAATCCAAACTTAATTTAAATTAATCAGGAGTTAAGGTGAAAATTAGGTAGAGAACCCCTTTAAGCTGTGAAACAAGAAACTAACTTAAACTATTAAATAACTGAGACTGAAACTTCATGTTTTGATGACATAAATTTCATACTTACATAATATAAACCAGACAAAAAACTCTAACACTAACAACCACACCATGAGATAATTCAAGACATAATTATATACAAAAATACCGTTGCTGGGACTCGAACCCTGGTCTCATGAACCCAAGTTCAAGTACTTGGCCAAGACATTTTGAGAATTGCATAATTTGAACCCAAGTCACTTTTATTCCTTTTTCCATGAAAAGTCCCTTATACATACTACTACATCACTTGAATCTTTGTCTAATTATGATTATTTTTCAGTAAAAAATGCAGTTTCTTCACATTACTTGCATATCAAGCATCTTAATTGCTTATTTTCCCTGAAAAATGGTTCTTCAGCCTCCTTGAAGCCTCCATGATGCTTTCTCTGTGCCCAAAAGCACTAACTCTAATATACCCTTCACCAGCAGGACCAAAACCACAACCTGGGACTATGATTATGTGTGTCTTCTCAAGAACCTCTGCAAATATGTCCCAAGATCTTGAACCAGGAACATGAACCCAGAGATAAGGAGCATTCACTCCCCCATAGACCCTCAGACCCAGAGAAGCAAAAGTGTTCATCAGTATCTTAGCATTCTCCATGTAATACTCGATCGATGAGCTCAAAGCCTGAACAAGAAACAATTCTCAGATAATGAAACAGTTCAGTTCATTCATGTTACTGATAGTGAAGTTTGATCCTAGGATTGAGACTAACCTTGGAGCCTTCTGAGGAAAGGCAAGCCAATCCACCGGCCTGAGATATGTTTGATGCGCCATTGAAGCAAGTGCACACTATTCGGTTAAAGTCGTGTATAACAGGGAAGCCATTTGAGAACAAGAGCTCTTCGGGCACCACAGTCCAGCCAAGACGAACTCCAGTGAACCCAGCAAATTTTGAGAATGATGAGACTTCTATAGCAACCTGAATATAGACAAAAACACAAGTAAATAGTTTTCAGTAATTGCAAAAAGGGGTCATCGACTATCGACTTTTTGCAGGTTAGTACCCTTATCTTCAAACTGTAGTAGTTTGCGGCCCTGAACTTGTATTTTGTTGGCCTTTGTGTCAATTTATTCCAAAATGACAATTTTGCCCTTGAAATTTTAATTTTAGAAGTAAAAAAAATAACCAAATTATGGATTTTTTTTTTGCTTCTCACTTTCCATTTTTAAAATTTAGAATTTCAGTGCCACAACCTGCAACAGTTTGAGGATAAGATTTGAGTGATTTACCTCTCTGGCGCCAGGGATTTCGAAGATGGATCGAGGACTATCATCAGTGATATAAGCTGCATAAGCCGAATCATAGACTATAATCGATCCATTTTCTGATGCAAACTCAACGAGTTGCTCTAATTGCTTCCTCGTTGCAGCATGGCCTGTGGGATTGTTTGGGGAGCAAAAGAAGATAACATCTGTTCTTGGGGTGGTTGATAGATCAGGAAAGAATTTATTCTCAGGCCCACATTTCATGTACTCGATCTTCTTGTACTGTCCTGCTTCATTGTGGAAATCACCAGCTTGCCCGATGATGACACTTGAATCTATATAAGCCTAAGAACATATTTACTGTCACTTATCAGTGGTGTGCTTAAAGGCATAGATTTGAAATGGTAAGGTTAAGATTAGAAGAATCACCGGAAAGGATGGATCTTGCACAGCCATTGACACGTTCGAACCCAGAAGCAGCTGTGATATTGAAAGATCTTGTTTCAGTGTTATGCAGTAAACAGAGCTAAACCCAATTCATGTGCATACATGACCGTAGCAAAAATGCGCAGAAAGGAGAGTAAAGATGCATAATTGATCTCACTCAGGTACACTTTCTCAATCAACTACTCTTTAAGTTTAAAATGTTTTTGACAACCCCAGTAAGTTTTTTAAGTCTTAATTTACCCCAATTCCATCAACTTTTGGGTGTGAAATGACTAAAATGCCCTTATTTTCGTCATTTCATGCCCAAAGGTTGATGGAATTGTGGTAAAGTGAGACTAAAAAAACTAAGGGGGTCATCAAAAACTCTCTAAGTTAAGGGGTAGTTGGTTGAGAAAGGTGCATACTTAAGGATAGCTGAGTGAGATTATCCCCAAATACCTGAAGACGAGTTATATCACACTGTGCACCATCTGATACAAAAACTTCAGTGCCTTTCACTGGTAAGTCTTTATAGAATGTTTCTGCAATTTTGTTCCTCAACGCCTATTTAGACCCACAAATAATAACTCAGCATCGTGATAGAATCTATTTTTTGGAAACGTATAGCATATGAAGGAACAGAACTGAAGCAACCCATAAATGTTCTTAATCTTTAGGGAACTTTGAAAATGCATCAGTTTGTTTGATACCTTATTGCCTTGCTCGGCACCATATCCTCTGTAACCTTCTGCGGTTGAAAGGCCCTGCGCGTACTGCAGAACAGAAGAAAAGGGAATCAACTTTACTTGCAACACAAGTAATACAGTGCTAGATAAGGTATGGATTAAGCAAGAAACAGTTACATTAATCATGCTTGATGTTATGATGTCTGGTATAGGCTCAGTGGTATCACCAATCCCAAGGTTTATCAACTTTGCATCTGGGTTCTTCTTCACGTGCTCAATCTCACGCATTGAGATCTGGTTAAAGAATCATGAACAGCAATGAGAATTTAATCTAAGCATTGAAGGGCTCAAAACCAAAAAGCTTAAACACCTCAGGAAACAAATAGCCGCTTTGGAGTTTCTCCATGTTCATGTTGCGTGGTACTCTTGTGCAGCGGCCTAACATTGAACCATTGATGAGAATAGAAAAGTAAAAAGAACCCAAAAGAGAAAAGACATAAAAGAAAAAAGGGTTACTTCAAAAAAAATATTTTTACTTACCAATTCCATCAGCATGGACCGACAAACTGCACAACAGTCACAGTAAAGAACATCAGAATCTGATAAGTGCATTGATGCATATATTGTGCATAGGAAACAAGTAGTGCATATAAAATCTTAACGCTAACATAGTACCTGGCGCGTATCATCTTAGGATGGAACATAGTTGGGGGAACAAAAGTGTTAGTTGAAAACATATACATTTTCGTTTGGATTTCCTGAAATGCACTACTTAGTACTTAAGGTCCCCTCCTTTGATGTGAGATGAGTAGTAGCAACTATGCTCTATCCAAATGCACATATATAGGCTCATGTGACAGTGAAGGGACATACTTGGAAATGGAAAAGTATGCAAATAAGTTATGCTGCGTGCTCATCCATAGATCCATATCTATGCAGAACTTTCTGCGACAGTCCTTGGGAGGCAATGCATGGGAAACTCACTAGTTCACACTTCACACGCCACGCCAACATCAAAAACTTTATATTTTGAAGGTAGTTGTTGGACAAAATATAATAATTCTAAGTTAATATGAAGATATAGTCTATTTTCCACACCTTCACCTAATATTTTCTTCCTTTTGCTTCCTTTTTGTTGCTGTTTTGACTCAAAGTGTGCATGGGAAATTGATTGAGGTTCTCTGCATCATAGTCTTGCAAGTATGGAAAAGAGAAGAAAAACCCTGAATGCAAATATTTAACAGAAGTAACAATGCATTTTCTACATGAACAAATATATATGGACAATTTTACTCAGCTACCCACCATTCTCAACTAACTACCCCTAAGTTTAAAAAGTTCTTGACAACCCTCTCAAGTTTTTTAGTCTCATTTTACCCCAACTTGAGGAGGTTGTCAAAACAACTTAAACTCAGTGGTAGCTGTGTGAGATTATCTCAAATACATATGTTGAAAAATTAACAATGTTGCATTTTCTATCTTCTGCAGTGAACCTCAAATGATGCAGCCTAATCTATCTGCATAAACTACACTTAATAGTCTGATACTACAAAGATTATAGGATCTTTTGTGTGTTAATCTTCATGACAACTCATATTTAACCGATATGCATTAAGAACTTTAAAATGTTACTCTTGAACTTCTGTAGTATGTTTAAGTCTGCTGCAGAAAAATAGAGGACATGAGGGAATATTCCACTGATTTGTTGAATAATTGACTACAAGACTAGTCAAACTCCAGTTTCAATACTACTCAAGATAGGATTTACCTCACAAACATTTCATATCCATCAAGTTTTCCACAAGTTTCCTCGTCATGTTCTACGATGAGTTAGCATGTAATTTCCTAAAATACATGCATGAACTTCCATGAAATTCCAAACTATAGATGGAAAAGAGGCTGCTATTTTGTATTAATTATAATAAAGTAAAAGGTATGAACAGAAACAAGAATACGTACCAACTGATGTCATCCAGAAACTGCACAGAAAGAAAGAAATAAATAGACAATGACCTCTCATGCAAGAAAATAAGTAAACACCTAACATTCATTATATAGCTTTATGACTTCACAACAAAAAGTCTCTGATGCTAACATGTGATGAGACAAACTCAATATTCTGACTTTATCACAAATTCAAACAATAGAATTCTGATAAATTATTGATTTTTGAATAAAACCCAGTATCCTAAACTTGGGGCAAAAACACAAAAGTCCACCCATAACCAAAAAAAGCTAATTCTTGGCAGTCAAGCAAGATATAGTATTCTGCAAAAATAAGCAATCAGCAAAACAATATATTTAAACTGAACAGGCAGAATACAACAACCAAAACCTAACACTGCAAAAGAACTATTTTCTTCATTGCAAATTGAAACAGTCACGGGAAGGACTTGGGTGGCAAACCAGACTGTCCTGTTCTTTCCCTTTTCTGTATGCATAAACATAAATGTCAGTACCAAAGAGCTAAGCAAGTAACTATCTGCATCAAAGCGAGAACTGAATAACAATAAAAATTATGTCACAGAGCACAAACTATACAAGTTTGTTGAAAAGGGTTATCACAAATCTCAAAGTTGACTCAACCTATGCACAGGCTTGCCATGCTATCTGTAGTGACAGTTTGCAACATGTCTTGGAAACATGCTACTTATCCATATGTTATGGTGTATCTGTGTGTAACGCTCATTTTGGGCATTTCATGACATGTATCCCATTAGCTTTTTTTTAATCAACAATTGCTCAAATGTATCAAGACTTGAGCTCAAGACCATCCCTTATATAGAAGGGAGTTCTATTTTTGCCACTTGACCCAACAAAGAGTTGGTAGAGATCAAAGAAGCCCAACATAAGTTGGGGGAAGCCCAAAGAGGCCCACCAAAAGTTAGAGAGAAAAGGCTTTAGAGATACCATTGTTGGGACTTGACCCCTAATCTCATGGACAAATGGGAAATGTTTTTATTCATCTAACAATTTATACTGATGTTTCAATACATAAAAATGGCAATAATGGCGCTTACATGGCCTTTCAAGCCATGTTTGCCAGCACCTCAAGTTTTAGAAAGCAAAGAGGCAGCACTATATGTGGTATGAATTAGACATAGAAGAGGGAGAAGAACGAAAAGGATATGCACAATGTGCCATTCTCTTTCAAATACAAAACGGGCCTCCGGTAGACCCTTTCAGCCAAGGATTGAACATTGAAGCTATCGGTATCATCTAGGGCCCGAAAGTTCATTTGCCGGGAGGTTGTAAGTTGAGTCCACAATAATCCATTCACGACCTTGGGTGAGAGAGGAGTTGTTATTTAACTCTTGGCGGAATATCTCTTCCTTTTGCCACTCCTCCCATCTTTCAGCCAAACCATCACCTTCAAGCATTCTGACCACATCCGACATCTTGGGTCGTTCCATTGGGCTGCTTTGTGTACACAATAGAGCAACTTGAATTAACTGTTCAACCTCCTCATCAACATAATTACCCTGAAGATCAGCATCGACCAGAGTTTCCAACTTTTTATCTTTCAAGAGGCCTTTCACCTGAAATTTTTAATGAACAAATATTCATTTATATAAGCACATGGAACTCGCAATGAAAAGAAATCTCCCAATAGAGTTTGGAATGCCATTTAATTCAAGGGGGGGAAAACTCTCTTATGCAGTGAAAAATTTACAGCTTAAAATATGTAGGTTTAATAATTTTGTTAGATTTGCAATATTAAAATAGACAAAATAATCAATTGATCTGTCTGGAAAACCAATGTGATTAAATGAATCAAAGAAAAACTAAAACACATTTCTTTACAATACCTCTAATTTCTGAAAACACAAAAAGTAGTGATGGTACTATAATATATGGACAATCTCACTCAGCTACCCTTAAATATGCACCTTTCTCAATCAACTACCACTAAGTTTTTGCCAACCGCCCTAAGTTCAATTTACCCCACATTCCGTCAATTTTGGGTGTGAAAAGATGAAAATAGACTTATTTTAAATTTTTCCATGACAGAGTTTTCGTCATTTCACACCCAAAACAAGTGAACTGTTACGCTCACACACCATCCAGACTATTTGAATACACAGGGTCAGGCACAATGCTAAGCTCTGGAAAGAATTGTAAATACGTACCCAATCAAGAAGCATGACATCATCATCATTTGCAAGTCGAGCAAGATCGAAGGCCCTCTGTCCAGTGATGAGCTCAAGAAGCATGACACCATACCCAAAAACATCAGTTTTCTCTGAAGACTTTCCAGTTGAAAGATATTCTGGCGCTATATGCCCGATTGTTCCACGTACAGCAGTTGTGACATGAGTATCTTTATAATCCATAAGTTTAGCCAATCCGAAATCTCCAACTACTGCTTCAAACTCTTCATCCAGTAAAATGTTTGCAGCTTTTACATCACGGTGAATAATCTTTGGATCACAATGATCATGCAAATAAGCAAGTCCTCTTGCAGATCCTAATGCAATTTGCTTCCTTTTTGCCCAATCAAGTGGGACCTGAGAGTCTGAACGCTCTGTGATAATTCAATAATAGAAGCATAAGATAAATTTTCCCAAACACAAGCATAAAAAGGCCTAATATGTAAGATTTGCAAGAGCAAGAATTCAACAGTGTTGGGCCTGTCTAAGAGTATTCAGTAAGTGTTTTAAATTTGTTTTTCAGAACTCATAAAAATTCAAGACCATCAATTGAAGTACACTGAAGATAGCATGAAAATGGTGAAATCATAACTTGGGTCTCGAGACCAGGGTTCAAATCCCAGCAGCAGTATAGCACTTCTTATTTCTCTTCCCAACTTCTGTTGGGCTTCTCTATTCAGCTCTTATTGGGCTCCCTCAAGGTGGGGGTCAAGAATTTGGCACTCTCTTATACATAAGGGGTCCCTTTTCTTGCTTGATACATCAATCTTAAAAAGTTCATTAAGAATCAAAAATTGTTTGGTGCTCCTTTACTTCCACATAAGCAAGATCTTGAGCCCAAAATGCTTTGGTAGTTGATACACCTGATTTAGTCATCAAAAAAACATATAGAAGGGAGAGTGAAGATAAGTACCCCTTAAACATGATGCTACGCTTCCATTAGACATATAAGGATAAACAAGCACACGTTCTGTAGGTGTCATGCAAAAACCACGCAGTCGAAGCAGGTTCCTATGCACGGCCATGCTGATCATTTCTACTTCTGTTTGGAACTGAAGCTCCCCACCCTGAGTTCGTTCCTCTTTAAGTCTTTTCACTGCAACTAGACTACCATCAGCTAACCGGCCTTTATAGACTTTACCAAATCCACCTCTGCCCAGAATGTTTTTGTTGCTGAAATTATCAGTAGCAACTATCAGCTCACGCAATGAGAACCTTTTGAGCTGTCCTAGATGAACCTCTGGATCCTCTTCAGCTGCAAGAGAAAACATAGAAGAGTTAGAATAAATCCCAAAATATATAAGGTTTTGATGACCTTAAATGTTTTTTTTCATTGACTACTAACCAGGTACATCAAAGAAATTGTCCTCCGGTTTTCTTCTTCGCCAATAAGCAAGACCAATAGCAGGGGCAGCAAACAACAAGGCAGCCCCAGCAGCAACTCCACCAGCAATAGCTCCAGTTTCAGTGCTGCCTAACGGAATAACAAAGACAAAGACACATAAGCTGAGTAGATTATTTTTGTTTATGTATCTAAAACCATTAAGATTTTCATACCCAAAATAGAGCTAAACAAAAGCCTTGACCAACGTCTTTTTAGTTTCTTTGATGAGTGAAAATAGAAGGTAAAAAAAAAAAACTTTCTGAGTTCCTTGAATACTTGGACCTGCTTTGAACTAAGAATACAAAGTGCGGGAATTAAAAAGAGTTCTCATGTTTAAATGTAATAGTGACAAGCAATTGTTGTATGATTTAAAAACAAAAATGTTGACATGATGCTGATGTGTCAGATAAGCATATATTTCACTGCCTAACATTTGTTGCCAGAAAGTAGGTTTAGTAAGAAAAACTATGTCATGTTTTATATTTAAGTGGTTGAGGGAGATCAAAGTAATTGATTACAAAGTCGGGCAATGCTCAATCAGAGCAAGAAATTATTTCTGTAGGGGAAAAAAATTGAAACATGGATATTTCTCATTCATAATGAAATAGATCTATCATCCACAATTAGAAGTGGACAGTATTAATAGAAGCCCAAAAGATAGCAAACCTGCTGAAATTGGTGGTGACTGAGGAACTGGAGGAGGCGGAGAAGGTGGAGGATGGTTGAGAGGATTATTGGCAAAACTGAAAGATGAGAGCAGCAATTAGCAAGGCATTTTTTACATGAAACTCACACAACAAAACCAATGAAAAGATAAAGGGTTGAGCCAATGGCACTTCAATTCCATGTATTTATGAAGTGGGGCATAAATACTAGAATTTCGAGTGACAACTGCACCACCCAAGAACAAGCTACTAGAAATAACCTTAGGGAGGTGAAGAGCTGAAAGGAGCCATCAACTGGTATATCTCCTGTTAATTTATTGTTTGAAAGATCCCTGCATTCCATAGGATGGCATGCTTGTAATTTTGTCGGGTTTGAGGGGTAATAAATATGACGATAATAAAAGTTGACATCAACATGGCACTCACAGGACTTGCAGTGAAGTAACATTTGTTAAAGACCTGGGAATCTCTCCTGATAAGGTGTTGTTGTTCAGACGTCTGTTTCATGGAAAAGAATTTGATACATTTCAGTTAAACCTAAAGGAAATGCATTTAAAAAATTCATATGTTTCAGCTAAATCGCCAGATTTATAGTGGGCAAGCCTTTGAAGCAGAAAATATAAAGCAACTGAAGTAGAAATTGAATAAAATGAATAAATAGATGAAGGACGTGACCGTACAAGAATCTTAGTTTTGAGAGCTTGCCCAATGTGCCTGGAATAGGACCAGTTAAATTGTTCAAGTAAAGATCCAAGCTCACCAATTTTGTCAAATTCCCAAGCTCCGGCGGAATTATTCCAGTTATGTTATTACTATAGAGCTCCCTGATCAAAGACCGGACAAAAAGTCAACAAAACTACATTAGCGGAATAATATGATAGGAGAAGTAATCGCTGATTTAGCTAATCATCACATAGTGCTTCACGCCATAAGGCCTCAAATATCGATTTTACAGTACAAAAAGAAGCTTCGTCCTAGAATAGTATCCTTAATAAGATCAATAACAAGAAAAATGAATTATGTCCAAGGGAAGAGATTAGGAAAATAACAAAATTAGACAGCACATTCTTCATTTAAGAATAACCAATACAATTTGATTAGCATCGGTCTGAAAAACACTTACAGGTACTCCAACTGCGTAAGTGCTCCAAGTTGGGGAACCAATTGCCCTGTTAGATCTGCGTTTCCCAGATCCCTGGAAGACAGAAGGAAAACATGGTCATTATAGTAAAACAAGATACACTTAATGTCCCAAAATGTGTGTCCTAATTGACTTTTTGTAAAAATTAAGGAAAGTGGAGAATCTTTTGGGGACATCGAAGTTAGGGACATAAGACTTTCATCTTCCAATGAAGGGAGTAAGAGAATTTTACAGAAATATCACAACCATAAAAGAGGTGATGAACAAAGCTTACACTCGTGTCACGCTATTTGCATCATTGCATGTAACATGAAACCATGTGCAAGGATTGACGAGCGTAGGATCCCAACTTTGCAGAATATTGTTAGGATCAAGCATGCTGATCTTAAACGTATTCAAAGCATCACCTGAATTGCATAAACAAGTTGGTTGTCAGGGGGGTAATGCTTGCAAGCATCAATACCATCAAGAAACAATAAGTCAATAACACCTCCTAAATGACAGCATAAAGCAAATCACTTTTGTTAATATGAAAATATGAGCATCTAGAAGAGTACAATCAATGAGAGCTCTAATCAACTGCTACATAGCATATAGTATGTACATGATAGCCAGCATAACAATCATAATCAGGCCTCAGCCCAGCTAATGGAAACTTCGTATTTATCATGATGTGATAAGATTAACAAGAATATAAATCCAATGCAAATCCTCCTATTCACCAACAAGTACCAACTACTGAAGAGAAATTGAAATCTCAGAACAACCAAGTCAACTCCAAATTGTTATCTAAGTACATAGCATCCTTCAATTCCAAAGTTCTATCTCTTCCACATATTTTCCAGGCAAACAAACAAATGACTCAGCTAAAATTGAATAGAAAACCCCATAACATAATCAAATAAAAACCTGGGTTATGCTTGTTATCCAAATTCAAACACACCCACTTCACAGAAACTACAAAAATCAAAATCAACACTAACAAATCAAAATGCAAACCTTCAGTATTTCCGGCGACCAAAGGTAGCAACAGAACCCCCAAAACCAACCAGACCACAACAAAACCCGAGGCCGCCGAAATCGACTGCTTCATCGTCTCCATCACTCTCGAGCTAAACAGTAACACCCATAGAAATGACAATCACAACAACACCTCATTAACCCAAATTGCTCAACAATCAAAATCCAGTTCCAGAAAATGTTCCACGGTGAAGTTCCACGAACAATCTCGAGCTCCGCTTGCACGTTGATCGAAATCGAGAGCGCGGCGGGAAGGGGAAAAAGCGGGAAAAGAGGACGAAAGCTTTGTGGGTTGGAAATGGGTTTCCTAGTTTCGGAATCGGAGAGAACGAAAGGGAGAGAGAGATAGAGAGAGAGAGAGAGCCTGAGCAAGAGCTGTGGATTGAACTCGACGGAGCTCCGGTAGCTGATTTGGAGAAGTCGTTGCAGAGAAAAGAGGAGGTCAACGAAAGTGGCTCAGTCAAAGAAGCTCTTAAGTCACAAGTCCTCCTCAGTCTTGAGCACCCGTGTATTACAACAATTTCCCAGAAATTAACTAAATATAAAAATAATAATTAATTAATTGAATGTGATTAATATGATTTTTGTCTTAATATCTCTTAACTACCCTTTCATTAGAGATGTCCTTAAGATAAATAAGAAGGGTAAAGATGGAATTAATATATTTGGTGAAGGAATAAAATGAAATTAAATAACCCAATAAATACTCAAACTTGGACTTGTATTTGATGTCTATATCTCTTATTTTTAATTCATTCAGAGGAAGGTCCTTTTCAGTCAATCCTCATACTTTTCACACATTATCAACTTTCTTTAATTGTATGTTTATTGATTTTCATATTGAAAAAAAAAAGAATTTTTTTTTATGTGAAAAAAAAAGAGTTTATTTAGCAAAAAGTATATCTTTTTAGCTATATCTTTGTCTTTGGAGATTAACTAAATTTAGTTTGGGGCAATAATTAGGCACTCTTTCTTAAATTTAGTTTGAGGCCCAAAATGTGTGTGGCAAAAGTTTCTCTCCTTACATAATGGACCTCATGGGCCATTCATTTGGGCCCAAAATGTGTTCTTGAAACACACACAGTTGGGACTACAAACAAGTTCATGCGTTCTCATATCTCAACATGTTTTAAACAAGAACATTTGCACTGAAGATCCAAGTTCAGTTCATGTCTTAAAAACACAGAATCATGGGACCCAACAAGTACCAGAAACACAGTGTCTGAGTCTATCACAAATGATTCAAAAGATCCCACTAAGTGGGATCCAAAACACCCTAAAGATAAGTCTCTCAAACCAAATGAAAACCCCACAAACCAAACCCCAAATGCTTCACTTCCAAGCCTTTAACATTTATCATTCTTCTTTTTTATCAGATAAAAGTCACAGGATCGAAATTAGTAATTTGATACTTGTTATATAAGATTTTTTTATTATTTCACTCACAATCTTCGATTAGCATTCATCATTTTCGTATAAATATTAATAATAATATCAGCATAAGTAACAAGTATACGCCTCTACTTGTTATTTCGAGCTTTTAAGTTGATAAGGCATTAATATGGTATCTGAATGTGGCTTATCCCCCACTTATATCACTCAGTATGATCTTGATCTAGGCCAAAGTCATATAGTCCATGAGTCAATTCCGATGTTCAATAATAACTCTAAACCACCACCTATCAATTTGAGCTTTTAAGTGGATCAGACCTTAATATGACATCAAACTATCAAAGTCTGGTTTGTCTCCCACCAATACCACTATATAGCAACCTAATTTGGGTCAAAGTCTTACTATCCATGAAGTCTGACGTTCAATAACAATTCTAAACCACTACCTATTAGTTTGAGTTTTTAAGTAGGTCATACCTTATTATGGTATCAGAGTCTACTTTATCTCTCTCTCTTATATCACTCTATGTCATCCTAATCTAGAGCAAAGTTCTACTGTCTACATGTCAAGTCCGACGTTTAGTAATAATCCTGAACCTATTCATCTATTCGTTTAAATTTTTAAGTGAGTTAAAATTTAATAAGGTATTAGTGTCTGGGTTTTTTTTCCTACTTATATCGCTCTATGTCATTCTAATTCATGCGAAAGTTTTACTTTCTACGTGTCAAATCAAAATTTAATAACAATTTTAAACTTCTGATATTAATATGAGCTTTTAAATAGATCGAACTTAATACACGTGTTTTTATTTCACGTTAAAACTTGCACACACCACCTTATTATTATTATTGGGTGTAGCTTTGGGGAGGCTATGGTGTATGAATCCACACGGCTCTGAGGCTTACATGTTAAGCAAGAACACAAGAGCACTCGAATCATGTGACAAAATATGTAAAATATCTTCAAAGGTTTTGTGGGTTTTCGATTCATGATTATGTTTGTTGCCACCAAGAGTTTTGGATAAGAGATTATTATATTGTAAGATCGGAAGAGAAGCTTGAGCTGGACTAGTCAACCACCATAAAAAAACATTATTATATTATTGATGAAAAATATGTGTACTCCAATGATTCTTGATAGGTGTGGCTTTGTTGGATAATTAGTTGGTGAATTTGAACCAATAGGTCTTGTCCTTTATCGGTTATGCAACAACACCCACTTTTGATGTCCATTCTTGTCTTAAATTCAAGCTTTATTGAACAATAAACCTATAAAAATAGTAATAATTATCATCAAAATTTAATTGTATAAAGAATTTATGTTTTTATATTAGATTCTTGTAACAACCATTTATTGCATGAATAGTATTAGGACTCTACTTATTTGAAAATTTAGTGAAACGTAGGCCTAAATTGATGATAGTGTAAAAATAAGTAAACTGAAAACAAAAAAGAGTTTGTTTTATGTTAAAATTCGATTTCTTTAAAATTTCAAACTAATGAATTATTGGCTTATAATTGACATAGGTTCCATATAAAACTTTAACAAAAAAAAATATGCCTAAACCTTGAACCTGAACCCTGTCAATCTAAAAAATAAACATCTTTATCAATGTCATCATCATGCAACAAAACTTGTCCACAATTATAGGTTTTGGCATGGTATATATGATATATGTATAAGATATTCTTTTGAGAGCTCTAATATTAAAAAAAAGGTTTAGTTTTTTTTTTTATAAATTCATAAGAAATGTCTCTTAACCATACCTAAAAAGTATATGAAAAGCATTTTCTCCACATATATATTATTTTTCTTTTATCAACCTGTTAGCTATCTTCACATAAAAAGAGTCCATAAGTCACACAAGATTCAACTCATTTTAAAGGGATTAGAAAAAGTATATAAATCATTCTTTACTCATATTTTTTATAATTAAAAAAAACTTTTAAAAAAAATAGTTAAATATAGGCAATATTTAGTAAATATTCAACCGACACTACATCTCATACGTATCAATCACGAGACTTTAAATTAACCATAATGATTTATATGATATTCATTAGTGTCATTAGTAGACAATCTTCACAACCAATCTTCCATTGCTTTCAATGCCAAATTATTCCCTTTGGAGCATGTGGACCATCGAACTTGGACTACATTGTTTTCTACTACGTTGCTTCGTGCTTGTCTCCATACTCCACCAATGATTCGTGTAATGATAAAAAAGAAAATAAATATTTATAATCTTTAATAACTCGATCCAAAAGTTTGTAGATGCAGTGAAGACTTAGTATCCGAATTTTATCGTTGACTCAACGTATGGGTTCAAATATGAAACATTTCAAAGAGTATTGTAATAATTTAAATTTGTTATACACATGACATATACTCATTCAAAACATTTTATTATCAGTGTCCGAAGTATATAGACCGTGAAGGTTTTTATCATCTTTATGGTCGTGTTACTCATGTATGATTCTTTTTGTAACAGAGACACCCTTTCACCTTTTATAAACCTACAAATAAAAAAAATCCGTTTTCCATCAAATTTAGATGGAACAGTTGAGTATTTTTTATATAAAAAAATACCCAAACTACCCCTCAAAACCCTAACCCAAAAACTCTAACCTCAAGACCCTACAAACTAAACCCTAAAGCTAACCCCTAGTGACCGGCGGTGGAGGCCAGCGATGGCGGCTAATGGTGGTAGGAGTGGTGGTTAGGGTTAGGGTTGGGTGGCATATCCAATGAATTTTGATGGATTGTGAAGGACAATTGAACTATTTTACATGTAGAGGTTAACGAAGTTAGGACTTTTTGACGGAAGTCATGATTTTTTATAAGTTTATGAAAAATGGAGGGGTTTCCCTGTCACAAAATATCATTTTTGATGATTTCATGTAAACAAAAAATAGAAATAGATATGTAATTATAATCATCCCTAAAAAATTGGAGTTATTTAAATCTATTGTACACATGACATATACTCGTTTAAAACGTATTATTATCGAATGTTAGGTCAAATTCACCTTTCATCTTCTTGATGGATGCCATACACGTTCGAGTGCCATATAAAACTTGTACACGGAATCGATACGTGTGTGTCTTCAAGTGAGTTATAGTGGATTCGTGACCTAAGATAATGCTCATCTAGAAGCTTTTGAAATACACTTTTTTTTTGTAGTTGAAATTTGGAAGAACCCTAGAGGTCCAAATGGATTCGGACAAGGTGGTGTTTGGTTCCGGCGAATGAGGAGAGAGAGAGGAATCATCTGCGGTCGGAATAGGATTAAAAAATGTTGACGAGGTTGTCTTGTTGCTTATATATATACAAAGATGACTATCCCTTTTGGATAATATATAGTACTTTACATTAAAAAAAATTATCATTTGAATAGTCGTGGAATAAAACTTTCTTTGTCATCCAATGATATATATATATATATAACGCTTTTAGTAACACCTCTTTTTTTAAAATGTTAGGACATTATAGCCATGATTTGAAGTTTGGTTTCATCCACTTCAATCATGATTAGAGTTTCACCAAATGGGTTTAGTCACTATCAAATCGGATCATGCATATTATGAATAATACGTCAAGATTAAATTATAGATATATATTCTAAAACACTTTAACACAACAATATCAGTATGAAATGTGATTCTAAACTTTACCTATAAAAGAGCAGCTCCAACACGGTTAGAATATCGTGGTGAATCGGCCAAAATCAAGCATTCGCCTGGGCGAATGAAGCATGGTTGGATGAATCAATGGACAAATCGGGCAGAGAAGGCTTTGTGGGTGAAGCGGGTTTTGAATCGGCGAGTCGCTCAGGTCGGATGAATTGGTCAATGGCTACCTAGGCCGAATCAATGAAGCAATATCACGTGTTTTCGAAAAGTTTTTGAGAAATATGACGACTGCTTGATTTTAAAAATAACTTTTCAACTAAAAGATTTTTTATAATTCAAGCGAAACTATTTACATTAAAGATGTTTTAAACATAAACAAAATAGGTTAATTATATATTTCAAAAAATATATATGTTAATTATATTTTTAAATTTGATAGTTGTTATTGGTGCATGACGTGTCCATCAATTTATTAGTTAATTAATTTAATCAATCAAGCTTCCATTATATGGTAGGTAGTATTTGATAGTGATGATTCATATGTATAGAAACCTAACCATGTTTATGTTTGTTGAATTATGGTAACTTCGGGAATTGTTAAATAATGTTTGGAAACATAAAAGGAAATTAATTATTATATATGGGGTAAACGATTGGGGACCATTTATGATTAGTAACCTAGATTATAAGCTATTAATTAGGCCTTGGCATGTTACTAAATGCTGTTTAATTACTTTGGACCATCTCAACTTCAACCATGTATTATAAGTAAAATTATGTCTTGTGACTAAACTATTGTGTGTATTAGTCTAACTACCACCACTTATATTTAATCATATGAGATCTAATATTTACACTCTCTCCTTTACATCATTTTTGAGAGGATGAACGATTTTATTAGATGGAAAAATCGTTGCAAACAGAGGAGAACTAGCTCTGCTGGATATATCTGACTGAAAGTGACCATGTCAGACTAGTTCTCTCATTGTGTTAGGAGCTTTGATTCGAAGCATTTACCAAGTAAAAGATATATGACCTATATAGATATCCCAATAAGCATAAGCTAACACATGTCAGACTTAAATGACCTAAACAAATGGGCTACATTCTAATCAAACTCATGACCTTCGTAGAGGTCTCATTTCGAACAAAATATAACTCCGACCTAAAAGTACAGTAATTGTGCATTCAGAACAACGCAATAAATGCACGCCTAATTCAGACTAAGTTAATACTTTATTGACAAACCAAAGAAGAAAGCAGCACGCTAAAGGAAATCACAGGCAAAAGCTCAAGGCACAAAATAGTGCTGTATCGGGCCGGACTACCACACCCAAGCTAGCCTCGGGGATGGGAGGCTCAAGGCACGAAGTAGTGTTTGTTCGGCCGCTAGCTCTCTCGGCAAGGTGTAAGGAGGCACGGGACAGGATGAATGGGCAGCGGGTCATAGGATCAAAAGGATCCAAATGAAGCAGCAGAGACACAGGAGGGCTGGGTGTTGTACTAATAAGACTCGGGACCGGATGCAGCCCCAAAGGAGAGGCCGGAATCTGGCAAGCGGAGTTACATAAGAAAATAAGATTTAAAAAAAATCATGTTCTTATAATTACTTGCTCATGCTACAAAAAAAGAAGATTAAAACCTCTTAAAAGTTTATGTATCCAAAACAATTGAAGCATTGACCTATAGAGAAGCAACAACAATCATTGGTAGATTCTACGAGTGGATAACTGGATTGGTAATACATAACTTAATTGTGAAAAATAATCAGGTTTTTTGAATCTACGACTCTCTCACATATGGAACTCGAATTATTAGACTTAAATATGTTAACTTAAATCCGCTTTCCCGGTTCATGTTCTAATAATATGATTGCTCAACCGAACCTGCACAACCTAGTTATAAAATCTTTTTTAATTTAATATATATGTATGTGTTGATTTTTCAGAAATAGGGCCACATCCTGTGCACCTAACCATTGATCATGTATTGACGAATTGGCCTAACCAACACATGCTTACTCAACTGCATTAGCCTGCTCATGTTGAATTTTTTACTTCGTCCATGACTTTGAGTATAAACATATAATTAATAATGATATTATTTTAATTTATTCAGTTAATAAATATATCTCTGTCTGAATTAACAACATAATATAGAAAAAAACAGCCTTGACATTTTTAACGTTTTACACTTTGTCAGCCTCAACTCATGTATCATTTTTGTCACATGATGTCTTCACGTGTTAATGCCATATCCATAAGAAGAAGTTAAAAGAAGAAGAAGAATAATGAGTTATTTCTATTATTAGTTATCTACTCGAATAAATAGTCTTAAACCAATTCCTCAACATTCTGAAAGCATACATGCACCACATTAAAATTCATGAATAATTTGTATTTCTTATCAATAATAAAACAAATAAGAGAATCAAAACATCTGATCTCATATTTATCTTATGAAGTCTTTTGTCACTTTATTCATTATCTGATCTAGTAACTTCTGGTCTCTATAATTACTTAAATGAAGACATAATTAGATTCCAGGGTTTAAAACAAGGGAAGCGTCGACGCGTAGGGAGGCTACAACAAAGCTAGCGACACGTGGCCGGATTTTGGAAAATATTTAGGGTTTTCAAATTTACGAACATCTCCCTCTGTGGAACCCTTATGTTTCCCCGTTTCTGTCCCATACGTAACAGAATTAGCATAACCGATACCATTAATTTAAATCCACTCTTACAGTCTATATTCTTAGAGTAAACAAGCATCCACATCAGGGTTCAGTATCAGGCCTAAAGAACCTATATTATGTACAAATAACCAATCGATTTCCACTATCACTTTTGTGTTATTTAGATTATATTTAACAAATACATAACTGATACCGTTAACTTAAATCCACTCTTATTGTCCATGTTCTTAAAGTAAACGAGCATCACATCAGGGTTTAGTATCAGGCCTAAAGAACCAATATAATGTACAGATAACCAGTCGATTTCCACTATCATTTTCGTATGATTTAGATTACCTTTAACGGATTATTTACTTATCTTTCACTCACATCCGTGCTCTAAGATAGACCTAAGCAAAGATAAAGTTCACACTCGAGATCGAGCAATAGTGTTGAGGAAAGGACACGACCACTCATGACCATTAAGACTAGGTCACTTTAGTACGATAATAAATAAAAAGATCACCACAATATCGAGGAAGATAATAAGGTGCATATAACATGATTGCAAAAACATGATTGCAAAAACATATAGTGCAAGTTGCTCGCAGGTACCACAATTGTAGCAAGTGGCCTCTCGATCACGCGCCAAAACCTTTGGTGCTTTACAGTTCAGATTTGTACATAGATTTCATTTTCTTCGCTCCCTATCCAATATTATCCAATAAAACCATCTTATCTAGCTGGTCTTCTTTGTATTCTTCCCAATATTTTGTGCCTCTCTTCCCTTTTAGGGCATCGACTAATCACAGGACGGTTCCTCATTCATCGAACCGAATTTCAGTTTCTGTGTTATTGATGTATACATGTAAATCTTAATCGCATATCGAATAATATAGTTACTTATAGATACTCTCATTCTGTAAGTCTTGTCATAACATGGTCGTAGATATATGAGGGCATTTCCAACATAGACTAGTTATTCTGGGCGGATTGATCATTTTCCATGTTTTACTAGATGAATAGCCTAGTTTGTAGACGAGTTTGTGACGATTATTTCTTGTTTTTTCTTTTATTTTGAAAAAAATAATAAGAAAATGTTTTTTTTTTATAAATATCTTCTATATTTATTTCATTGTATGTAAGGTTGTATTTTATTTTAATACGTTTTTTTCTTCTACCACTGTCTTAATAATTGTATTATGCTATTGAGTTTAGATTAACAATTTTAATGTAAAATACTTTAAATAAAAGCTCTGATTTATTTACATAGGAGATGCTCTGGTTGATTTTCTTATCTCATTGAAATTTTTATGAAGTTTTTTCTTTATCAATTGTAAAATATTAAATGTTAAATCTTCTTCTTCTTCTATCTTATCCTAATTAAGCCATCTTACATGCTACATCTACTTTTAAGCATGTGACCTAATCAATTAAAATTCAAACATGACACTTTTTATAGACTGTATTTATCTGAACCAATGGAATTATTCTATTACATCATGAGAAATTTTAGGAGATAGGTGAAGACTATAGAGTGAGGTTTTAAATAATTTAAAATCAATTGTGAAGAAACTCAACACATATTAGTCTCTCTCTATCTCTATAGTCTCTATTCTAAAAGTAATAATAGGGCAAATGATTTTTTTCCAAATGGTACCTACTTCAAGGAACTGTGGGTCAATTTGGTTTTCTAAAACCAGAGAAAGTCATTAATTTAATCCCTCAAATATTTCAAGCTAGCTTAGCCCTTGAAATTTGAAAACTAACCCAAAATAATCTTCGCCATATTTAATGAAAACAATTAAAGAAAAAAGTACTATTTTTTTTTCGACACGATTCAAATTTCTAAGATTAAAATAAACTTAAAATAATAATAATTAAAAAGTACCTTAATTTCGGTCTCGTGAAGAAAGAAAGTAACCTACTGCTTGCTCTGTTTCAAGAAAAACCAAATAGACTCTCTGTTTTTTTTTTCTCCAGTCACACAAACTTCAATCACAATCCAGAGCTTCCAAACAAAAAGATTTCAATTATATTTTTTCAGTAAAAGAAAAAAAACAAACCCATCACGGACTCGTTAACACAGATTCATACATCAACTTGTGTGTTTGTTTTTAGATTCTCTCTCTCTCTGTAAGTCTCTTTGATGGAGTTTTCATCTTCTTCCCAATAAAATATCACGGGCCGCTAAGCAACAACATGTGTTTTTTCCTCACTCTTCTCTCTCTATAAGATAAACCCTTTTCCTCGTTTGGGTCGATACTTTGTGTAGAGAGAGAGAGAGAGAGAGAGAGAGGTCACGAGTTCACTAAGCTCAGCAATGGCCTCCTCTTCCTCCTCTGTTTTGCTCTGTTTTTGTGTACTGTTCTTGTTCTCGGGTCGGGTTCTGGTATCGGGTCAGTCGCCGGTCTACGCCTGCGACGTCGCCGGCAATCCGGCGCTGAAGGATCTCGGGTTCTGCAACGCGTCGCTGGCGACGGAGCTGAGGGTGAAGGATTTGGTGAAGAGGCTCACATTGAAGGAGAAGATCACGTTCCTGGTGAACAGCGCCGGGAGCGTGAGCCGGCTCGGGATTCCCAAGTACGAGTGGGGGGTGGGGGGCGTGGACGGGGTTTCCTAACTCGGTCCCGGGACGCATTTCTCCAATGTGGTTCCCGGCGCCACCAGCTTTCCGATGGTCATCCTGACGGCGGCTTCTTTCAATGCTTCCCTCTTTGAAGCCATTGGAAAGGTACGGTTTTTATTTTTTTTTATGTTTGAAAGTATTGGTTTTGTTCATGGGTTTGATTCAAAATTTGATTTTAGGAGATGGGTTTGATCCAAAAATTGATTTCTGGAGATGGGTTTGATTCAAAATATGATTTTGGTGATGGGTTTTGGATCTTGGAATGACTGGAGATGGGTTTGGTTTGATTCCTACTTTCTTGGTTTCATTGATGAGAATCATGAATGATTATGGGTTTGATCTGATTTTTGGAATATGTTTCAAAGTTTTTGTGTTTTTATGACTCGGCATAAACAATTCAAAAAGGATATTATGTGTAAGATCTGGCTCTAGTTATGAAGATTCAATGTTCGAAGCATTTCTAGGTTTGTTGTTGACATTAAACAGTACATTAAAGCTGTATTAAGAACCTGAGCTGTTCATTGTTGGTTTAAGAAAGTTGATTGATCCATGTGTTATGTATTGAATTGATGTCTTTTCCCTCTTGCTTGTACCATAAGAAATAGAGTTTGAAAATGATTGGTATTAGATGTGTAAATTGTGGTTAGTGAAGGAAATAGTTCAAATTATAGCAAAGTGAGCACTTAATATCATGATCTAAATTCCCATTGAAAATGACTTTTAAGATCTGTATCTTTTCACGGGTTATGTCAAGTAGTTAAGGTATTCACTCATCATTGTTCGATTTAGGATTGAACAGACGGGTTATTGTTTTCTATCAACAGTAATAATAAATATAAAGAATAGAATCAGTGATCCCGTGCTTACGAGTTGTTGTCACTTCACTCACGATACATTGTTTGTTTTATTATCTAATCCCTTTTTAATGTTTATATTATAAAAAAAATGTCTTTTTGTAGTTGGAGAGAGAAAAGGAAAAGAAAAGATATGCACAAACCACAAACTTTTGTTAATGGGTCTTCCCACTTGCAATATGGATGAGCACAAAATGTAGTTGATAATTGAATGTGGAGAGAGAGAAAAAAAAGGAGAGATATTTCAAAATGTAGTTGAGAGTTGATACATTGAATGACATGAAACATAAACAAGGATATTAATGTTATATGATATGATATGAAAGGGAATGAGACTTTACCTGTTCTTGATCCTATTTGCTGTTTCATTTTCAAGACAATACAAAAGTCACATTCTTACTATGTGACATGTCTTATGTAGGTGGTCTCAACAGAAGCAAGAGCAATGTACAACGTTGGTTTGGCTGGATTGACATATTGGTCTCCGAACATCAACATTTTCCGAGACCCCAGATGGGGAAGAGGCCAAGAAACGCCCGGAGAAGACCCATTGCTGACCAGCAAATACGCCGCCGGTTATGTCCGAGGCCTGCAACAAACCGATGATGGCAAATCCGACAGGCTTAAGGTTGCGGCTTGTTGCAAACACTACACTGCCTATGATGTTGATGATTGGAAAGGCACCGATCGCTACCATTTCAACGCTGTGGTACAAATTATTCACCATTTTTAGTTCAGATTCTAACATTGATCCTTAGTATGGACAATGTTGAGAGTGCTTTTGTTTGTTTTTTTGTGGTTTCCTAGGTAACGAAACAGGACATGGATGACACATTCCAACCACCCTTCAAGAGTTGTGTTCTTGATGGCAATGTTGCTAGTGTTATGTGTTCTTACAACAAAGTCAACGGCAAGCCAACTTGTGCCGACCCTGATCTTCTTGCAGGAGTCATCAGAGGTCAATGGAAGCTAAATGGGTATGCACATAATCACATTCCTTAAAATGTTAAGGTTAGTTTCTAGGGTCCTTGTCAATTGGGGTTGACCTGATGGTCAAAGTAAACCTTTTCAGTTAACCTGAGTGAATTTTAGAGCAAGAGTCACTAGAGGCCAATGGAAGCTAATGAGTATACATATAATCACGTTCCTTAAAATGTTACGGTTAATTTCTAGGTTTTTTGTTCACTGGGGTTGACCTAATGGTTCAAGTGAGCTCTTTCAACTCTTTAAGATCAGTGGTTCAAATCTCACTAGATCACTTGATTGGAACAAGTGTGGGGTTTGACCGTTTGAGATTAGGTTAGGATTTATCGCTTTATCCCGGATAAAAGAAAAGTTTCTAGGTTCCTTAAAATGAATGTTGGGTTTGTTTCAGGTACATTGTGTCGGATTGTGATTCAGTAGATGTGATCTACAACTCTCAACACTACACAAAGACGCCCGAAGAAGCTGCAGCAATAACCATCAATTCAGGACTTGACTTGAACTGTGGAGCTTTCTTAGGTCAACACACTGAAGCTGCAGTAACAAAAGGGCTTGTTAAGGAATCAGCCATTGACAATGCCGTATCCAACAACTTTGCTACATTGATGAGGCTAGGGTTCTTCGATGGCAACCCGAGCAAGCAACCTTATGGAAGCCTTGGCCCGAAAGATGTATGCACTCCAGCGAACCAGGAACTCGCCCGTGAGACTGCCAGGCAAGGCATAGTCTTGCTCAAGAACAGCGATGGCTCGTTGCCTCTGTTGTCTTCTTCCATCAAATCCTTGGCGGTGATCGGGCCTAATGCCAATGTCACAAAGACTATGATCGGTAACTATGAAGGTAATAAGACATAATAAATTAAATCCTGTGTCTTGATAGAATAAGTATCAGGTCACTGATTCTGAT
The DNA here is from genome assembly GCA_036897725.1 of Erodium texanum. Lineage (NCBI taxonomy): Eukaryota > Viridiplantae > Streptophyta > Magnoliopsida > Geraniales > Geraniaceae > Erodium > Erodium texanum. Next base: position 41,774 of record JAYMSW010000014.1, read on the forward strand.
CCTTGAATGTTGCTTTGAATTTGTAACTTGATTCTGACTCCTGTATGTTGCTTTGAATTTGTGACCTGATTTTAACCTCTGGATGTTGCTTTAAATTTGTCACATCATTCTGACCCCTGTACACTGTTTTGAGTTTGTGACCTGATTTTAACCTCTGGACGTTGCTTTGAATTTGTGACCTGATTCTAATCCTTGGACGTTGCTTTGAATGTACAGGCACGCCGTGCAAGTATGTGACACCGTTACAGGGCCTAACGAACTCAGTTCCTACAACTTACTCGCCCGGATGCGCCAATGTGGGATGTGGCACGGCGAGCGTGGATGATGCGAAGAAAATAGCAGCCTCGGCTGATTCTACGGTGCTCGTAATGGGCGCGGATCAGTCTATTGAGAGGGAGAGTCACGACAGGATCGATCTTCTCCTTCCCGGACAGCAACCACTTTTGATTACCGAGGTTGCTAAGGTCTCGAAAGGGCCTGTGATTCTTGTGATCATGTCCGGAGGAGGGTTTGACATAACATTTGCAAAGAACGATCCCAAGATAACGAGTATCTTGTGGGTTGGTTACCCTGGTGAGGCTGGTGGTGCTGCCATAGCTGATGTCATTTTCGGACATTTCAATCCAAGTAAGCATATATATTTCATGCATTGTCCTTAATATTTATCTGTACCAAGTGAGGGATCTAGTGTTTGAAACCTAGTAGGTCATATGTTTAGTGTTAGGCTTAGCTTTTATTGTTTTCTTGCCGATAAAAAAAATTGCGACAAGTGGAAGATTACCTATGACATGATACCCACAAGCATATATATATCATAGTATTGTTCTTAATATGTCCTTAATATTATCTATACTTGCTATGAGGTCTAGTATTCGAAATCTAATGAATCATCTGTCTCAAAGCTAGGATTGGTTTTTAATAGAAGGAAGATTATTTATAACCTAGTACCCACAAGCATATATATCATAGTATTGTCCCTATATTATCTATAACTAGTAGGGATCTCGTGTTCGAATCTTAATGAGTCATTTGCTTAGAAGCTGGGGCTACGCCTGTTATTGTCCTTAATATTATCTATACCTTAGTAAGAGATATAGTGTTTAAAACTTAAATAAGTGGTCAGCTTTTATTAATGATAAGAAAATTGTGACAATGCAAGATTACTTATGACTTGTACTCACAAACATATACATACTATAGTATTGTCCTTAATAATATCTATACTTAGTGAGAGGTTTAGTGTTCGAAACCTAATAAGGTTAAGTTTTATTGCTTTATTGCTGATAAAACAAAATTGTTATTGTAGGTGGAAGATTACCTATGACCTGGTACCCACAAGCATATGTGGACAAGGTTCCAATGACAAACATGAACATGAGGCCCGATCCGGCCACCGGATACCCCGGCCGGACATACAGATTCTACACCGGCGACACCGTCTACGCGTTCGGAGATGGCTTGAGCTACTCCAAGTTCAACCACCCCCTCGTACGAGCCCCGAAGCTCGTGTCCATACCATTAGAAGAAGGCCACGTGTGCCACACATCAAGATGCAAGTCCATAGATGCTGTTGGAGAGAGTTGTAACAACATGGCTTTCGACATACACTTGAGGGTCACCAACAACGGTACGATGAGTGGGGGCCACACGGTGTTCTTGTACTCTTCTCCTCCGAATATCCACAACTCTCCTCAGAAGCACTTGCTGGGGTTCGAGAAGGTGTTCTTGGGAGGGAAGGGACAAGGTGTTGTTAGGTTTAAGGTTGACGTGTGCAAGGATTTGAGTTTGGTGGACGAGGTTGGGACGAGGAAGGTGGCATTGGGGACGCACGTGCTTCATGTTGGGAGCTTGAAGCACTCTATAAACTTGAGGATTTGAAAGAAGTGTTTGAGTCCTCTCTTTTGTTTGGTTTGTAGTTGATGGGAAGGCATTGTAATTGTGAAAATGCCCTAAATGAGAAGCTTGGGATGCAAGTAATTGGGTTTAGAAAGATGAATGTTTTGTTGTTCTTGAACAAAAACAAAAACAAAAACAAATCAACAATCAAATGATATTGTAAAAGTGAGGAAAATAAAGCACATGATTCTTCTCTACTAGTTTAGTATTTGATTCTGGATTTGGAATGTTAT
>JAYMSW010000015.1:0-43178 GCA_036897725.1 Erodium texanum
TCTGATCCCCACAGGAACTTGTGCTTTAATGTGAACATAAACAAAACAATACTCTTTCCCCACAGATCATCAACCCTAACCTTTTGGCCGTTGTTTTTAACGAGGAAGTCTCTTTCCGGCGTGAAAAGGAGGTCGCCGAGATCAACAGTTTCTCCAACGGTGTGATTGGTAATGGAGGAACGATTATTGTTGTTGCCACTTTGGGTCACCATGCCTATGCCTTCTCCGATAGTGATATGTAACATTGGAACGAGGCAGATGCCATTATATTTGTTTGAAATATTTCCTATATTTCCCATTCGCAGTCGGGTCTACTTCCTATTTTTGATTGATTCCTACCAGTAATTATTACCCAATTGTTTTACTATCTATTTTTCTTATTTAGCTCATATTTTTTACCTGATTGTTTGAAAATATGCCGCATCCCCCTTCAATGGAATTGATCAAGAAGGTCTATGAGGAGGCGAAATAGCGTGGTTATGATTTTGAGATGGTGCAGATCACCTTCCATTACCGGTCCATACAACCAGAAACCGATCCGACGGTAGAGCCGTGTTATGAAGATGACCGAGACTGGCTTTCAAGGACCTGAGTTGTATAGGAAAATACAAGGGATTTTGAAGTGGTGGCGCGATGCTAGATGGAGTGGAGATATTGTTGATCCGCGTCAGGCTGGCTGATGATATCGCATTCTGGTGTTCAAATATTTAGACGGTATGGGGCCTAAGCCTACCCTTTTACGCGTCAATCACTGAAGGATGTGGAAGAGCTGAGACTGGAACATCTTTTTCCTCCAAGGGCAACAATGTCTCTTACTATGCAGACTTTCCTGCAAAGGTTCAGTTCTATATATGATATGAGCCTATTGCCTCTGGCTCTCTTGTTTTATTGCTTTGTTAAACCCACATCAACTGACTTGTTACTATATTAACAGCTTCTGTGAGTTACATGCTTCTAGTCTGTATGCTTCCTATCTATGTTGCTAATGCTAAAAAAAGCTATCTGTAACATGTTGAAACATTGCGTCTGTAACATGTTGAAATTTGCCGATACATATCCACCAACAAGATTAAGAGATGCTTAGAATTGATAATTTCGAAACTTCAAAACCTACTGGGCCTACCATTTGAATATGCAACCTGTGCTGCTTCACTCTTCTGTCTGATATCTCCGTACATTTTCAAAGATGCCTCAGAAAACTTGGTCATTCGATCAAGAACCTTCGTCAGGCTTGTATGTATCTGATACAAGTTCGTAGATGGGTTTCCATTTCTTTCATCATCTTTTGCTTCTGAGTCCCCATTGGCTACTTCTTGTGTAGCCTGCTGGTTCTGTATTTCACCTTGTTGTACCATTGAATGATGAAGGTCGGACATGAAGGTTGTGATTGCTTCACTAAGTTCATTAGATGGTAAGGCTCTGATCCCGGCTGACCAATCACGACACAGAACGAATATGGGTGGGGCCAGGGCTCGGCGAGGGGAGAATGGCCTCTTGCTCCTTGACCGCTCCTGAGGTTGTGAGATGCAGTGTAGGAGCCAACCATTGAGAGCTTCAACATACGATGTGAGGTTATTGGTCCAATCTGCAAAGCTTAAACCAAAACATTCGACCTCATTTTGGAGTTGACCCATAATCTCCTTGTGTGTGCCTTCCTGAGGAGGTTTCATGGAACTTCTTGAATGATATGCTAATGAGATTGTAATGTACTGATTATGATGACATTCAAGCATCACCTTCCACATTCTAATCAATCTGCAAATAAATGTCACACAAATAACATGAGTAAAGCTTCAATACCAAGTCTTTGAGATAATTCAAACTACAAAACACTACTTACCCTTGAATTAGCTCTAGAAGTTGTGGTTGCAATTCTTCATCCCTCATTTTCTCAATCCGCTTTGATATTGAATCAACAGACTGGATTGAGACTCTTATTCGTGAATGCAGATCCTTTGCAACTGCCCGGGTTTTGTCAATAACATGAGAACTACAATCCTTTGCGAATTGGTTTCTTAGCTGGTTACACTTTTGGTCATACACTTTCTGGATAGATTCACTAGCCTAGACAACATCAAAAAGAGTCCATGTCAAGGATTGAGCAGTTGATATAACTTTATGGGGTAGTACAGTAGAGTTAACACATACCTTGACTTCATCATAGAGCTTTCTCTCCCAAGCATAAAGTCTATCTAGGGTCGAAGAACGGCTTCCAGCAATCATGGAGAACTCTTCAATAAAATCACTTCCACTATCATCCACATCATCTTTTGATGCTGATGTAAGAGGGTTCCTAGATGAAGATGACCGTGAAGATGTTGATCGTTTCCAAGTTATAACCTTAGTCCCTTGCAGAGGGAGATCTACACAAAAAGAAAATGAAATAGACTTATGCATATATACATCATGCATGAATTATCCAAATCAGTACATATTTTCAGTGACTAAGTATAATATAGGACATACCATCAGACATAAGTGTAGTTTTTCCACGACAACAAGCATTTTGAAAAGCCACCAAAAAGGCTGGGGCAGAGGAATGGCCTGTAGGAATAGCAACAAAAGTAATTAGCCAATATCAGGTATAAATGGCGCTTGAACTATCCCAATCAAATATTCAGGAGTTCAAGTAGTCTTCACAAGCCCAAAATAAATTACCTTTGGCTTCGGAATATCCAACCCTTATTTTATTTGCCTCTAGCATTCTCGAGACCTCCCTTCCAGAATCAGAGGCTTTAAAGAAGCGAGCCTCGATATCTTTTATGCTGGAGATGAAATCTTTGGCTCTGTGGGTTATGAACTCTGAAGGGTCTTCCCTCTCTGTGCATAAATTATCAGCCACCACCTTCTTGGCCCTCTTTGAACTGGACTGTTCAGTGGCAACTACTTGTTGCAACTGGCTAACATTGGCTTGCCTAGAATCTTCAGAAGCCTTATGATCCAAATGGGCCTTCAAGAATTCTTCATTACTCCCATCTTTTACCCATTTCTCATTACCTTCTTCCATATATGGATCGGCTTTTTTTCTCTTTTTTTTCTCCCACCCCCTCTCATCATCAAAATCCAAATCCTCAGCTGAATGGCCCACAAACCTAAAGCTCTCACTATCATCAGTGGTGTCAAAGTAATCCCAAGAGGAACCTGAATCAGGTGGAGGTGGGGGAGGCGGCATCTGAAATGCCACAGAGCCATTCTCAACAAAACCATTAGTACTTGATGGATTCAGCCTGACAGTCATAGCAGCAGCACCCCTTCCTGATTTCATATAACTCGAAGTAACCACAGGCTGAGGAGGAAGAGGACTCTCATTTTGAAAAGGTGAATCTGGAGAAGGAGACGGGTAAGAACAATGTGAAGGGGTTTTGTCAATCTCAGTTGTCGAAGTACAAAGAGAGGACTCAATGAGCACTTCTGCCTCAGCATAGCGGCGGAGTGCCAAGCCTACATTTCTCAGAGACTGAATGTATGATACATGAGAAGCTGCAAATGCATATCTTGAATCAATGGCTTGCTTGATGAATCTCTTCCGTTCCTTACAAAGACGAAGAGCTTCATTCTTCTCAGTTTTGGAGTTTGAGGCACCCATTCATTTACTCACCGCAAGTTCAACCCAAAAGTCTAGTCAAGGTGAACTAGTGCATGAGTGTCCAATCATTGTTTCAATCTACAACATCAAAAACAAAATTACTTCACTACAAATTCATCAACCCAAAATCCTCATAAAGCAACCCCATAATTTCAACTAATCACTATCCCAAACAAAGTTCATTCAACACCAGCTGAACAACTCAAATTTCTTATCAAGGTAATTCCTTTATTTCTTTCCTACAGTAACTAAAACAAAATTCTTTCACTACTACCACAAGTTCACAAAACCCAGTACCCTCATGAAAGTAATCCCATTATTTCAATTATATGTAGTATAAAAAATCAAACTTTATACACACACGGAGAGAACCATATTCACTCAATCAATGCAACAAAGCAAAAACTGAACCAACCCAACTTCCCTGTGCCCAAAATTACAATCTACTCTGCCCTAAACCAAAACAAGTAAAAAAATGCACCTAAGAAGAAAGAAATAGTAGATATGAAAGGCAGCAGAAAAAAAAAGAGAAGAGTTAGAGAGTTCCCTTGAAACCCTAACCTTAGAGACATAGAGATGACTGAGCAGAGAGCAGAGCAGCTGAAGCTTTCTTCTCAACCCAGAACCACATAAAATTTCTGCAGAAATAAAGGATTATATGGTCTGGTGAAGCCAATGCCAAGAAGAAAAAACAGAGGGAGAGAGAGAATCTACTGAGAATGAGAGCGGGAGGAAGAAAAAGGAGCTTCGTTCAGCACTTGTTTCAACAAAGCAAACGGCAAAAAAAAAAAAGTAACTTCTATTTTCGTGTGCTAATTCAATTAATAATTATTGTGCAAAAGAAATTTATTAAACTAAATTAGTTAGTACAGTATACTATTGTGTTTTTAATTTAGTTTATGTAATTTATTTTTATTACTGGGTAATTTATTTTATTTTTTTGAAAAATGAGAGAGAGACACGATTTTAATATTTGATTTTTTTTTTAGAGTTAGCTTAGTCCCCAAAAGTTTTAAAAGTAAATGAAACATTTTTTTTTTATTAGTAAGAGTCGTTAGTTTGCTCTAAAATATTTCTTTTAACTAGCAAGAATGATTATATTAATTATGAACTCATTCTCAAAAGTTTGCAGACTATATTGGAAGAAAAAACTTTAAGATCCAAAATTAAGAATTCTTGAGACTTTTAAGGTGCAAAAGTAAAGAAATTTAATACCTAATAATTAAATGTCGTGAAAAAAATTATAGGATAAACAATTTTGTCAAATTCACAACAATCATTTGCAATTTAACATTCATTCTTGTTTTTGGAAAATGTAATTTAGGTGGACATAATTGCCCTAACGGTAACGGCTCCTAATCCGGTTATTTAGGGATGGCCTTTTGTTTTTGTCTTTTGATTTAGTTGAAATGGGCTTTCCCTTTACTTTGTCTTAATTTTGAAAAGCAAGAAAGAAAGGGATCACATTACATACCATATCAATTCATGTACCATGAATTAGTGCTTTAATTATTGATTAATGTCTTTTTTTATTCTGTAGGATACTATCACAAATTGCTAGTGCTGCTCTTAGTTAGTGGTGGCTGTTTTCGAGGAAAGTGGTGTTCTTTAAGCTTTTGTCAAAGTTCTTTTGGAATTGCATATTCATCACAAATATGATCAATTAACAGTGGTTAAATTAGATGTTAGGACGCATCATTTTCACCCAGAAATGTTACGTTCACTTCCAGCATTGGATGGATTAGTCAACCAGTCATCAAATTTGCATGTCATTATTCTCATCAAATAATTATAGAACTAGATGACATTTTATATGAAATATCTCCAAAACAATCACTTCGATCAAAACAATATTCAATCATTTTCATAATCTGTTATTTATTTATGATCTATTCCAAAAAAAAAATAGAAAACCGTGGCATTGAAAGAATTATTTTCAGAATTTCCAAAGCTTCTATTTAGACTTGTTGAACAGCACATTGTGAGACTTGATTAATTACCTTTTGTTGTTCAAAAATAAAACTGTGATTTTTTAAAACTTTTCGCTTATTTCCTTATAAGCTGAAGTAATCAAGTTAGATCTTTTTCTTTTCGCCCCCCTAACACTGGTTCACTCCAAACTATTGTGCGTGGCATCAAATACAATGACGTGAGTGCCTTGTCACTGTTAAATTGGATCAGTTCCTCAAAATTCAAAACCTTAAACATTTTTGTACTAATTGATCGAGTACAAAGTATTGAGTTAGTGCTCACGTCACATGCATGCAAAAGAAACTTACAATTCTGACTCGAACCCTCAATTTATTCTCCTTGCACACATCATATCAGATTGGCTTAAGAAATGTACATATGCAACCTCTTCATCTTGTAATCGAAGATCTTGTCATTACACTCGCACCACCGCCATTCCCCTCCCATATATATCTACCTACATGGCAAAGAGTCTAGTCACGATCAATTAAAAATCATGGTCAAGCTCATCGGACAAGAAGAAGAAGAGGATCGAAGCCCTCTAATGGAAGACGACGAAGGAGAAGAAGAAGAAGAGTCGATAAGCTACGACGATCTCAAGAAGCGCATGTGGAAGGATCGAGTTCGTTTATCCAAGCTCAAGGAGAAGCGAACCGACAAAGTCTCGGAGTCAACAACAAAAGAAGAGCAATCTCGGAGAAAAAAGATGGCTAGGGCACAAGACTCGATCTTGAAGTACATGGTCAAGATCATGGAAGTGTGTCATGCACAAGGGTTTGTTTACGGGATCGTCCCCAAGAAAGGAAAGCCCGTTACGGGCTCGTCCGAGAGCTTACGCGGATGGTGGAAAGACACGGTTCAATTCGACGTAAATGCTCCGGCGGCGATAGCGGAACAGTTATTGCCGGTTTTGGACAAAGATCAGGTCGATGTCGATCCTAGATCATTCATGCATCTTCTTCACGATTTGCAAGACACTACTTTAGGGTCTTTGCTTTCGGCTCTCATGCAACATTGTGTACCTCCGCAAAGGAGGTTTCCACTAGAAATGGGGTTGGCTCCTCCTTGGTGGCCTAAGGGCACCGAGAATTGGTGCCTAAAACATGGAGCTCCGCCCTACAAAAAGCCGCACGATCTCAAGAAGACATGGAAGGTTAGTGTTCTCGCGGCGGTGATCGAGCACATGTCTCCGGACTTGGATCGGATGCGGAGATTGGTGAGGCAATCCAAGTGCTTGCAAGATAAAATGACCTCGAAAGAATCGGCTACTTGGTGTAAAGTTGTCAATCAAGAGGAGGCTCTTCTTCAGCTCACTCAAAAGCATCTTCGCATCTCTCAACCGAAAGATAACGATGAGAACGAAAAAGAAGAAGAAGATCAAAGCTCGGGTGAGAAAAGAAAGCGAGCATTCCATAAAGAACTAGGGAGAAAAAATACACTTTATGCTTGTAAGAACTCAAAATGTCAACATAGTAGTTTAGGGTTAGGGTTTCCAGACAAAAGCTCGAGGATGGACCATGAGTTACAATGTGCTTATAATGTTAATAAGGATCACGATCCAAGTCCGTCCATCATGGATATTTGTTGTGTCCCAGGAGTCGATCATGATCATCGACTCATGGGACAGGATAGCATGAGTGTTAATGAATGGTTGGAGATGGAGCTAGCAAAGGCTGTTAGTAACCGGAGTATTGGCAGTTCACATACGATGGACGAAGTTGGAGAGGCATCGGGCAGCACGACCACCGTGGAAGACTATGCAAGCTACTTGGAAGACAAGATTCATGGAGATCTATCAAACATTGATGTTGCGTTGGAAATTCAAAGAGAGAACATGGATCTAAACCTTAGCCCATCCGAAAAGGCCTTACCTGAAGTAGCAACTTCAATTTGGGATTTGGCATATGATGAAGAATACGAAGAAGCTGAGTTTTGAGTAGTAACGGATTTGGTGCAAGGAATGAAATGAAACATGGGTTTGTTGCTTTCTTCTATTTATTTATTTTTACTTATAAGTTGAATAGGGTTTGTGTCCTCTATCAATAGAAGCAAGGTACGTCAAGTTTCAATTCCTAGCCAGCAATTTTGTATGCTCCGAAGTTATGAATTTTAGTGATAAAAACGAAACGAGTTTTATTTATTTAAATCAGGAATGATAAATCCTTTAAAAAAATCAGGAATGATAAACAAATTTTTTATTAAGACATTTTCAGTTTTCACCACCAGCAAGGCTCTCCCGATCCCCACTCCTCTATATCTTTCTAGGTCCTAGCTAGGCTTGATCCTTATATACGGAGAGAAGAGACAAGGAAATGATATGATTAATATAATAATTAATGTTAATGTTAGTTATTCATCATCACATCTGCTCCTAGTTAAACAAGTTGAATAATAATTTAATAAAAAATGAGTGGAAAAAAGCAAGCAAGTGGGATCTGCAGGCAGAGGAGTTGTCGACATAGAGAAGACAACATATTTGCTTGGGATGTACATGGCTCCTTATTAATTAGTTTCCTCTTCTTAAGCCTCTTTGTATGTGCATTAGGAACCATCCTATTCCTGGCACAAACATGGCTTCACCATTTGACCAGTACATGTTGCATGTAATTATATATTCACTTGCTTTAATGAATTTGCAATGTCGTTTCTTCAATATTCCTGTGTTGGTAATAAGGAATGATATTAATTTGGTTATTCCATGGAAAGTCTCTTCATATTGATTAGCAAAACTTTAGTCAACTCTACTCCACATGCATAATCCACCCATTGCATTAGCCAGCATAGATCTGTCTTCTTGGCTGGGTTGGGTTGGCTTTTCATATAAAGTTTGCCATTATTTAACTCACTCCATTAAGTAAGGTCTTGCACATGCAATTATTATTATTATAAGATCACCATTCATGATTTCCACTATTTTATTACTGCTCCTAAAAATATGTGATAGTCTAACTTAATTAAAAGGGTTCTCCTTGTTTCAAAAAAAAAAAAGGGCTCTCCTCCTAAATAATTTAATTTAATGCAACTCCTTGCTGGCATCTCATATAAAAGTTATATATTGTCATGATAAAAACCCACATAATTATTTCCGAAAACAAAACCCAACATAATTGATCAGCTAAATATGTAAATACAATGACATGATAATATCAGGTTACCACTTTTACTTTATGGAAATATTAAATAATTAGTGACTGCATGTGACAGAATGTGCCCCCTATCGTGATCCTTCCCAAGTTCCAAGCATGCACTGGTCACTACCACCCACCGACTAATTTTAAAATAACACACTACACTTCTCAACGAGCTCTATATTAACACAAACCCATCTCTCTCTCCTTTGCCCTTCCTATCATATTATAGATTCACATTAACAATGGCCAGGCTCCACCTCGTCTTCTTGACACTCTGTGCCCTCCCCGCCCTCCTCGCCGCCGGCCACATTCCCGCCGCGTCTTTGGCGCCCCCTGCCGTGCCGGATTCGAGACCTCCGCCACCACTTACATCCAGGGTAATTAATCACTACTCATCAATCAGTGTCATCATTTGATATAATTGCTAAAACTGATGATACTTGTTTATGTAGGAGCAAGAGTGAGAGTGGTGTGCAAGGACAGAGACGACCTGAAAGTGGTGTACAGCAAGGAGGCGTTGACGGACGCGACAGGAACGTACAAGGTTTTGGTCGATAAAGACCACGACGACCAGATATGTGACAGCGTTCTTGTCCGAAGCCCGATGAAGAGCTGCTCCCAGCCTGGCCCGGGACGCGACAGCGCGCGCGTCATTCTCACCGACCACAACGGCCTCCCCTCCCGAACTCGCCACGCCAATAACATGGGTTTCATGAGACACGAACCTCTTCCCGGTTGCACCCAACTCCTCAAGCAATACCTCAATTACGACGAAGCCGAATAGACATATATATATATATATATATATCGTATATTTATTACCTTAATTTATCTCTTTTCGCCCATGTCTTAATTAATCATAGTCTTGTTTTGAATAAAGTTCCTAATAGTACGATTTTAGTTATATTTGTACTTATTCTTAAGATAAAGTCACTCAATCGTGACTTGTGATGTGAGTGTTATTTATAATGTTGTTATGAAATTGTTAGATTTATTTAATTTGCACCTAATTTGTGTCATATGTATTTCTTATTTTAAATTGATCTTTGTAAATTGAATTTACTATGCATCCGAAATTTAAATGTTTCTCGTACATACTAATAGTTTCTTGAGAGATCCATAGTCATGGTCGTATATTCTAAACTGAAACGCAATCAAAACTGTACTTTCATCTTAATTTCGTGGTTTCGTACTCTAGTCCTATTATTAAAAGTGCCGATCATCATACCTTAATACCAGCCCCAACAAGGAAATAAACAAGCACCGATCTCATTTTGGTCTGGCCACTCTTAACGTCACCTCCTCCAATTTAACCGTTCATCCTTATGGACAAATCAATCAGTCCCAAACATTAGCACATCAAACCGAATGTTTAGTGTAGCATTTTATGGATACTAAGGTCTCCAACTAGTAATTGGGTTTAGAGACAATACCATCGGGATCATTGCCTTCCAACAGAATTGTACAAGGATATATGAGTCATATTACATTACCTTTTATCTCCAAAAAAAAAATACTATTTAATTTTCATCCAATTCACAATCAAATCAATACTCTACTCTGCAATGAACTGGTTACATCAACTATGAAATCGACTGTGGACAGTGTCATAAATGGTACCAAAAAATACACATAACAAAGAATCAATTCATCAACTATGTGGAAAAAACACACAATTTTTATTCGATTGACCGAGATTAAAAACGAAATTTAAATTGCATAAAATTAAAAACTTAAACACTAAATCGAATTCGGTCATGTGCCGAACTTGAGGAAATATAATTCGCCCACACCTTGTCTACAACACCGTTGTGTCGACTTTTTTCGTCTTCGGTAATGTGCGAAGTGTCCCTCGTTGCGACTTCACTTATCTTGGTTAGCATGTTTTCTTGACACATCATCGTGACCTCATTATGCTTCAACCTTGTTGTCTCCTACTCCCGCTTGCACTCCTTGAGTAAAACTTGGGAACTAGCGGCCAAATTGGTGACACCAACACTTGTTTTCTTTTTGGTTGCCTTTTGACCTTATGAACGACTGATGGTGGGTGCGAATGATGAACTCACTCAAGTCAGACTCTCAATGTCGGGGGTGGTCCTAAAGTCGAAGATAGTCCGATGTCAAGGTTGCTACCGAAGGCGTTGGAGTCAAAGGGCTGGATGGACGATAAATAAGAGCCAGATTCGTCCATCCTTATTTGCTTTGGTGGTTTCTCGAGGTTCATGCTTGTCTAAGCAACGAACTTTAGATGGTCTTTAATAAGTCACCACCATGCCTTCTTGCTGATTTTTTTATCCCATTTGCTTACAATAGTCATAAACGTTTCTCACGATGACTTGCTCATTGGACTCACCACTTCGCCATTCTCATTCGGCTTTCTTGTATGTGTTGTTGAATCGATTGATCTTTATAGACTACTATAGGAGGTGATCTTTCATGATTTTCACGCTACGCCTTGGAACTCTACTTGAATCAGGATTGGTAGAGTCAAATTCGATGTACATTGCATACCAATATGTCTCGGACTTTCGAGTGACACTAATTTTCGGATCGGTGGAATTGTTGAATCACACACTTGTAAGTCGTCACTGTTCATCCTCATCCCAAGGGATATTTTTTAGGCCACTCGCCAAATAGATGTGCGTGACGTGACACGACTCAGTGCCAAGTAGAAACCTCGTGTACGAGGGCTGATGTGTAGGTGGAGATGGGTGGTAGTCCTCGGGCGATACCTCATCATATTATATCGATGCTCCCATCTTCCAAGCAAGAGATGACGGTTGACATCCTTACTCAAAGTTAGAAGTACTGAACTGTGGGTGGTGACTGGTGAGACACGTTTGACCGATTTGGTTGATCAGATTGTTATGGATGTAAAGGATTTGATAATTGAGGACATGAGAATCAAGGAGGGTGAAATCAAACTAAGAATTGTTTCATTCGATATCCATGTTTAGCCTCGGTGGGGGAGAAACTATTTAGGGCAGAAGAAATTGTAGGAGAGAACCACATAAAAATCAGTAGAGAGGAATTGCAAAGGGATAAGTGGAAAAAGAGAAAGGGTTCAGAGGTTTTTAAAGGGGAGGAGAAATTGTCATGAGACACAACGACTATATTCGAATGACACTAAACCTTGCCACATATTGCCATGTGCTCGCATCTCGCCACAAATGCAACGAAGATGCATGTCATCTCCGAAGTCATCGGCCTAGAATCGCCTAACGCACGCAATACAGATTCTCTCTATAAGATAAAGTCTTCAAGCAACCCGGATGAGTAACGGATGATCTTGTCGCCCCCTTACCTGCTCGTCGAGGTTGCTCTAACCATTGTTATCAGTGATGTAGTATGACGATTATCCTGATTTTTTTAATTACAGTGGCTAAAAATATAATTGACATGCAACAGAATTTATCCATTTTATTTGAATATAATTGACTTCGAAGAAAAAAAAAACTCTCATAGGATTAGTCTTTGCAATTATATCTCATAGGTCACGGACCACTTGTACGGGTAAAACACGCGCGACCCTTTTGGAGGCCCAGAATCGATGCCTTTGAACAACTCCATATGCAGAAAAGGCGCACAAAGGCTTTTCGAAATGCTATACTCTTTTCTACTGCAACCATCAATTTCGCGGTTCGGCTGAAACCAAAATCTGGGGAAGAGAAGAGAGAACAGTCGAGGTTAGGGAGCTATGGATGGTCCTCTGGATTTCGAACTCGAAGACTCATTTACCAGACCTCCGCTTCTCGCTAAGAAAAGGTTCTTTTTCTTCTCTGTGCTGTAATCGACTTCTTATAGTTCTTTTAGCATTGAGTCATATCAATCATCTTCGTTGTTAGGGTTTGTTTTCTTCTCTCTCTTACTATGTTTTAACCGGTGTTGTTCATCCTTATATTAGGGTTTTAGGCTCTTTCAATTTTATTAACTGTATGTGATTTTCAATTGTTCTAGCTGTTTATCTCTGTGCAATATATGGTTTGTAGAGATTAGAGAACCCTGTTGAGGCACGATAATTGATTTGTTCAATTACTTTTTTGTTTTTAAAATCTGTGTTTTTTTACTCTTAAAATCAGCTCTGGAAATTGTTTGTGTTTCTTTGATTTTCCTCTGATTCTCTGTTGTAGCTAGGGCATGGAGTTTTTTTTCGTCAAAAAAGTATTTAACATCTATTAACTGGCATTGATATGTGGAATGAGGCAATTTGAGTAGTAACCTGTGGTAATTTACTTAAGAACGTGTTTTTCGATATGATTTGTTATTTTCAATGTTAAGCAGGAGAAATGTTATTGGGCTAGATCAACTTCTAACTGATCACAACGCCGAGGTAAAGAAAATTGAGAGGGAGTCTAAACGCCGCCAAAAGGCTAAGAAAAACTATGGTTCAGATGAGGATTTTGACACCCGTGAAGCTAGATTGTCTACCATTGTTGATGACTGCCATAAAAAGGTGCATAGTCAAGTTTCTTATTATTGCTTGTTCCCCAGTTCAAAGTGGTCACAACTATGACAAGTTTATATGGTGCTGAAAATTGAATCCTGTAATGTAGATTCAAGGCATTGCTGATGAAGAAGATACTTCGGTTTGGGGCCTTCGGGTTTTTGGAGATCAGGTTCTTTTCTGTTTTCTTGGAATATATATGTCAATTGTGCGTAAAGTGTGCAAACTTTCCTGGCAATATGAATGAAGATCAGTTATAATTCCTTTTTCTCTATAATTACAGAAAAGTTTTCCAAGTATGTCTTTTCCGGAGCTTGGAAATTGCATGCTTTTGCAATCTTTCACGAATAGCAAGCTCAATTCAGTTGTGGATCTGAATGAACAGAAAGGTTTTTACTCCTCCCTCCAACTAAAGCTACAGTATGTTACATCTTATGATGTTGAATTACATATCCATAGGAATGTGAACAGCTAAAGGTTGTTTGTAAAGAAAACAAGCTTATGTGAAATGCCTGTTTGCATATTGCAGCAGAGCCTTTCCTAGAAGGGTTTTTGGTCAATGGATGGCTCACAAAATTAATTTTGATGCATGGTCAGCTAGAGAATAATATTGCGACTTGGGCCTTCAATTTGAGTGAGTATTCTTTCCTCATCCATTTGATGGTACTGAGATGTTCTCTGACATTTGTATTTTCTTCTAAACTTAATCATCAGTGTTATATTCATCAAAGGAAGAATTAAGAATGTCAGCATGTGAGTTCTGGTGCGCTATTCTTCTTTCTCATGAAGTGGTGAGACTTTTTCATTTTGTATTGTAAGGCATGCTTATTGGTCATGTGGTCTCTACTCATAAAGTTCTTCCGTTGTCCTGGTTTTCTTCAATCATAATTAAACAGGATAATGCATTGCCCATCAAACTGGACTGGTTCCCCGGCTACGCAGACCTAAAAGGTGCTCTTCAAAACTATGGGTATCTTTCAACATTTCACTCCAGCTCAGATTCTGAGGACAATGGTAATATCTTATATCTCCTGTTGAACTATTTATGCATGATGCATTTTATGGATGAAGATTTGTGAGCATATGTTAATATTATGATTCACGATACCAATTAAAGAATCGCCTTTCCATTTGACCTTACTTTTTGTATCTCTCTTTGTACTGATACAACGTAGAAGGAACCTCTTACCCTAACTCCCCTGCCCTTGTGTCAGATGTTTCCTAATCCCACACATCATTTTTGTTTTATGGTATTGATGCATGGTTTTAAAATATGTTATAGTATTATGCCACATCTTAAATTGTATTGCGTAGAGATATGCATTCTATTTCTTTTAGTGGTTTATTGTTTAGTGTTAAATGTACTATAATCTTAAAACTTAACATATTAGGTGGAAGGCTCAACTAGTATATCAGGTGGTCATGACCTGTTTATGTAGTGCTGATACCATGTTGAACTCACTTAACCCAAAGCTCAGTTTCTGGGGTTTGTTTTGTGGTTTGGGTAAGTTTAACATGTACCTTGCAATATTTCCAGCTTCAGTGCGCAGATCCTTCCTTTTTTTTGTTGGTGTAGTTGCCTTTTCGTGTGTAGTTCGAAACACTGAGCTTAAACTTCAGTTCAAGTTTCCATCACTTCTCTGTTTACACTACTCTTAACTCTTAATTGAGTACAAAATGTCATTTCTTGATTCTTCTCAAAGATGTCTAGTTGTTTATTCTCTTATCTACTTGTACCTGAAGTAGAACAGCTACAGGCTTTACATAATTATCTTTGATGCATTTAGTCAATGTGTTATAACATCTTTATATTTTCCCTTTAGATAATGATTACCACGGGCCACCTCAGAACATAAGAGCTTGGATCAAATTTACAGCTGCTTGTTGTAAAGTAAGGTATGTCATATGAAAATACTGATTTGAGAAAGTTGGGAGTGCCATATTGGTAATTATAATATAAAGCTTGTTTATGTTAAGCACTATTGTATTTTGTAATAACTGATGACAATACTTGAACTTACAGATGACTTCAAAGACCACTTGCTGTTTGGTTTTGGGTATATTTTGAGCTAATAAGGATTCCATTCTGTTTGCAGGGACAAACAGTCCGTCTTTTTGACATCAGAAGTAGAGGAGTTGCTTGAGGTTATTATCTGCATGTTCTTAGACCGCCGACTTCAAGGTTTATTGATGCTTTTGTCTGAAAGCATGCTGTGTGCTATCAATTACTTTACAGACATAGAGTGGAATACCAGCTGTGAAAAAGTAGCAAAATCGCTTGCTCACAGGTATTGCTTACATTAACTAACTGTTTATATGAACTAATGATCTTCAGCAATGTCTATTAAAATTATGGTACATTGTAATGTTAATACAAACTGTTGTAATTTTAAGGTCTTTAGAATATATTATCCAATTGATGAACTGAATGTATACATAAGTTAAATTTACTATATGAAATGTTGATACTAGCTGTTATATATGTTAAATCTGCAAATTCCTTTTGATTTCCTCTGCTTATTTTGTGTTATTATACCTATTATCATATGTTTTTTCTGTTGATGTACAGAGTCGCATGTGACATGAACTGCCTACGAATTGTTGAGTGCATAACGGGTATTGACACTCGCAGTAAACACCTAAGACAACTAGTTTCCTACCAAATCCTTCTGAGTTGCTTTGGTGATGAGGTAGTAATTTCATTTACTATATCCCTTTGCAGCTTTAGATTATTATGTTCATTTTCTGGTTATTTATCCATTTATAATATTTATTAGGCCACCAATGAAGAAGAAATCTTAAGAACTCTTCTCTCAGTAAATGTGAAAGATAGAAACTGCAATCTCTTCAAGACGAACATATACTTGGTTCTGACAGAGAATTGGCTATTATGTAACCCATTGCTGGAGGAGAAACCATTGCTACATCAAATGTTGGGTGCTTGTCTTCGAAACATCTCCCGTCAGATTTACAGCAATGATCTCCGGGCACATGCTGCAAAGGTCTGTAATCAAAACCCTTCCATTGTCTGTAAATGACTTGATGGTCAGATTTCAATCAGCTTTTTCTACCTTTCAGGTTCGCAGTCGAGCACTGTATATGAAGCTAAGAATTGGACAGTGAAAGAGAAAGCAAACTGTAAAATAGTCATTGTTGCTACGAAGGTCTCTTACCCTGAAGAAGAAGCTACTTTTTTCCCTTGGTGCTTGGGATGCAAGATTGCAACCTGTTTATTAAGTACTCATGTTAGGACATGTATTTAAATGCATCACTCAACTTGTACTTGCTCTTTTTGTGTATGGTAATGACAATTTTATGGGGTTGATCAAGAGAGTGAAGCTTGTTTGTTTGGGCTCTTTTTTCATCTTGTCTTGTTTTCAGTATCAAAGTTTGGGCCTTAGGTGGGCCATAGTTGGTTTTGATATAATTGGGCTCAGCCCAAACGAGAGAGAAAAATGAGATCCAACTGAGACGTTGAGTTGAAATTTTTAAATGAGGCTCGGAGTGGATTTTCAAATTTTGGTTCGGGAAGACGTTGGCGCTCTAGAAGTGGGCAAATCCCACTTTAGTTCCTTCTCTTTCCTCTTCCTCTGTGCTTTTCTTTTACCCTTTTCCCAATCAATCATCAATCATTTATCCTTCATTATTTTGCAATCAAGAAAATTTCAGAGTGGAGAAAAAGTACAGTTTTGCTTTATCTTCGATAACTTGCCCATGTTTACTGTTGTGTCCTTCAATTCTTGAGAGGTTTTGATTTTATCATCGTATACTAGTCCATATCTGAACCCAATTTCTTGCTTATACATTAGTGTTCTTGGTGAGGTTGATCTGGGTTCCTGAGGAATATATTACTTGCTAAGATGATGAAAGGAGAAAGATTGTCCAAGAGGTCGTCTTTCGGGAGCATGGTTCGGAAGAGGCTCTCTGACATTTCCAACTTGCAGACACAGCCCAAACACCTGACTCTTGAGGAGAAGATGCTTCAGTGTTCACCGTCCGGTATGGACTATATTGAACAACTCCTTGAGGTAAATCAACAACTGGGTAATTTGATAAAGCTATGTATTCTTGAATTATGATATGGGAGTTGCTTATTGGGGTTTTCTGTTGTGACCGTTTGTACCAGGAAAACAAAACATTGACTGGACTTGTCGAGACCAGGAAGTATCCTTAAATTCTACTGTTTCTTTCATAGAATTGAAGAAAATTATTACACTGTATCATTTTTGGCGTTGGTTTGTGGTCTCTTGTGATGTCCTTTACTTCACTTGAACAGTAAAATTATTGCATCAAGAGCAGCCCAGTTTCAAAGGCTACGGACGAATTATCAGAAGTTACAGCAGCAAAACCGCAATCTTGCTCAATCAAACAGTCATTACTTGGCGGTTTGTTTTCTTATTTTCTCAATCTTGAGTTGTATTAGTCCTAAATTTAGTAACATCCAGAATTGCATTCTTGGTGGTTCTGATTGTGTTCTACTAATTGTGCAGGAACTTAACTTGGGGAGAGAGAAGGTAGCACTGTCTGAACTCCCAATTCAGAAAGATGGTTACTTTACTGTTAAACAAAATCTAACTCCAAATTGTTTGATATCTGATTATTTCAGCTAAAAGCGCTTCATCATGAACTTGTATGCAAGAACGCCTTACTTAAAGCAATGAAACCAGAGGTATGTGCTTCACTTTACTCTCGTGTCCCATGACTACACTACACAAAACTTGTATGCATCATCAATAATAAGTCTTTTTTTCTGCAGAGGAAAGTAGATATCAGCCATGACAAGACTGTGCCAAAGGTACGCAAGGTCTGTCAATGATCTGATATACATATATTGCTTCAATCATGAGGGATTCTTTACATTTCAATCACGTCTTTTACTTGATTATGTAGCAGGGAGGAGAAGAGACAACAGAGGAGCCTTTACATCAAACCAATGATGCTGAAAAGCATTCAAACCTCAGCCAGAGGCGAATCGTTAGAAGCCATTGTTAGCGCTCTGAATTATACACTAACACTCCCTTTTCTTTTTCAAGTTCTATCTCTTCTTCTAACCGTGTCAGATACCCTGAACCATGTGTTATTGCATGCAATGCAGCTTTAGGCCCTACTACAACAAACCAGCAAGTTGCAGAGAAAGAAAGAGCTGAGAACAAAAGGTTGATTAGTTAACATGTTAACCACCATGTCATATAAGTGTCGGTGTTTTTGTGCGGCAAAATCATGTTCCTAACATCAGTAATATTATATAGTGTCATCTTGTTTTCAGGCATTCTTCGAGGAGGCGATCCCATAGTAATGTTAAACTCCAAAACCATGATGCTTTGGAGAATTTGTTCGAGATTGAAGATGCAAAATTTCCGATCCGTAAAAGTTTGGACGGTGCAATGAGCATTCCAAGAAGAGAAGCACAAGCATCAACAGTAAGACCCTTGCGCAGAGCAACCGAGAAGGTTCAGGAAGTACCGGTCAATGTCAAAATGAGACGACCGGAGTGGGCATAGTAATTTGTGTACATAGTATCATATCAAAATGACAGAGTGTTACCATAATCATGTCGTTTAAGATATTCTCTACAATCATGTAAGTTATCATGTGTCAGTCACATGTCATTGATTTCTTTATAATGGCAAATTTACCCTTCTACATGCTCGACATATGATCTGGTTTGTTGCAACTCAACCAAGTGTCTTCCATTATGTTGTTGATTAAGTAAAGGGGTAAGGGCAACTTCACGTCCATTTCCACTTTTTATTCACAAAACCCATGTTCATTTGTAATAAAACTACTTCTTTACCTTTTGTAAATTGTCACAAAACCCGTTTTTCATCCATTTTGGATGAAATTTTTCGTTCTTTTTTTTTATAAAAAAAGAACTCAAACTATCCCTCGAAACCCAAACCCTAAAACCCTCAAGCTAAACCCCGACGGCCGACAGTGGTGGTGGTTGGTGGTGACCAGCGGTGATCGGCAGAGGTGATTGGCGGTGGCGGTCGGTGGCGGTGGGTTAGAGTTTAGGGTTAGTTGATATGTCACGAAAGTTTTGATGTATTGTGAGGGGCATTTGAGATATTTTACATACAAAAGTTAATAGAGTTGGAGATTTTGTGACAATTTATAAAAAATAAAGACGTAGTTTTGCCACAAAAATAGCTCACAATAAGTTCATATAAATAAAAAATATAAATAAATGTATAAGTGTAATTTCCCTCTAACTAAATAATTCAAATATTTGACTACCTTTCTCATAACGGTGATCAAATTAAAATCACACTAAACATTAACTAATTGACCAATATAAGCTAGTTGGTAGTGGAATGAACCATAGGTACACGTGTAGGAACATAGTAACAGGATGTGGGTGTGGGAGATGAGTCTCAATTATTACATTAATAAAGTCAAAGTGGAAGCCATGGTTGTTTCCTTAGAGGAAGACTTAGTTGCTCCAACAAAAGGAGTCCAAGTCTGTCTCTATGTTTGTGCTAAGTATTGGTGGAAATGTTTGGTTCACCACCTCCTCCTTTCTCTGACCCTATTGATCCATCTTCGTTGACTCTCTCTCACAACTTCTTTCAAAAAGCTCATGACTAATACACTAGATTTTGACACTAATCTACTCATTTTGGGATCTTAAATATTAGTTGACATGAAACATGCCTACTTTATAATGGTTTTGTAATTAACCACTTTCATTGGAGTAGTTCTTTATAAATCCATCCTTTAATTTTACTACCATGATATGTATAAATGTATTAATCTAGATAGAATTACAAAATCAATTAAATTATCATTAATTTTGAAACCCTATCCCTAGAAGTAAACCCCCAAAACAAAACTCTTTTAAAACCCTTAACCTTTAGGATTAAGGGTTTAACATTTCATGGTTTTAGGTCTTAGACTTCTAAAATAGAAGACAATTTCGTCATTTCACAAAAATAAACAGTAAGTAACTTAGCCGATGTTATAACAGAAATTGTAATATTGAAAAACAGTAAAAATCGAAGGAGTTAAAAAAACAAATTCAAAACTAAATACCATATAATTAAATGAAAACAAAATATAATTTATCTATGGCTAAATATATAATTTCAGTAGCATTTTCAATATTTGGTAGATAAAAGAAGGAATCTTTTAACATTTGGTGAAGTAGTTTTGATGTGAAAACAAAATGTGAGTCCCCATAAAATGTTTGATAAATTAAAGCATGGAATGAAGAATGATTCCGTGGACACAATGAGGGCCAAGTAGCATTTGTTTTTATGCTCACATTTCTCCAATTTCCAAGTTAAAAACGAATCTTACCTACTATTATTAGCTTTAAATTATTTTAACCCACACCTTTTCTGAATTTCCATATAAATATTATTATTAAAATTACCAATAATTTTGCATTATTGTGCCATCCATGAAGCAACAAATCAAATGGCACATACTTAATTATAAAAAAAATGTATAAAATCAAGCACATTGCGGTCTTGTGAAGAAATCAAAATCTATCCACATGGCAAAGCCAATGAGTTATACTAATTATTTTGGAAGGTAGCCAAATGATAAATTTATATAGTAATTGAGCTTTGAATATTTAACAAAATACCAAAAAATGAGAAACAAAATTCTACCATGAAATTCGTTTTCTTCGAATGGGACACACCAAAATGAGACCGCGAAGCATCGCGTAGAAGGCAGCCCATGTGACCAAATATTAGTCTTTCTTATCATTTATTGACGTCTAATTTTATATTTGTGTATTTTCGTCTAATTTATTTTAAAAATCGAACTAATAGGTAGAGATTTAGATTTATTATTTAAGTTGATATTATAATTGACATATTTTTGATATATGATTCTAATATCTCCTTACGTGCAAACCAGTGTTAAGCGTCAGACTTGACATGAAAGTCGTGAGATGATGAGTCACATTGATGTCGGTATATAAGGACGTAGATTTATAGGAGACAAACTAAGCTCTGGTATCACGTTAAGGGCCAACCTACCTAAAAGCAAAAATTATAAGTAAAAACTCAGACTTATTACTTAAAATGATATTATAATTGATATTTATTTGATAAGACTCTTGACATTTAATAAATTGACTTTAATATCGTGTAAGAATTTGAACAAAATATCATTTTTATTTTAATGTTATTAGCTATATTGATCGTAGTTTGATCCGTTCATTGTAAAATGAGCTAATTTAGCTCTTGAAGTTTGAAAAACAAACCAAAGCTAGCTATTGTTAGTAGACTACTAAATTTGGTCACATCACAAAGTAAAATATATTTTTTTGTAATAGCACAGTATAATTTTTTTTTTTGAAACATAAAAGTAAAATAATTTAAAATTATAACAATAACACCTCACATAGATGACGTCATAATACATAATTTATAGGGTACATCTACAATTAGTTTAATTTTCAAAATTTCATGAACTAACCGAATATATTTTTCTCGAATTTATTTAACCTTGCTCTAACCAAAATGTGAAATTCAAGTCAGCAAAAAGAAAAGTAGTCCGTATGTAGTCTTTTGGCATTTTCTGGGTTTGCTCCGAAGAGACAGCCAAAAATGAAATAGTAGCATTAACAACTACGACTTTGTTATAAGACCAACAAACACACACTCGTTTCTCAGTGAGATAATTCAAAAATTGTCTCAGGAACATGAATAATCATCAACCGAATCATTTTCTTGGATGGGTTAATCACTACCGCCAAGGAAAGGTAACACAAGTCCTAAAGTTTCGATCTTTACTTTAGTTTCGTCTTGTTGGGTTGCATTTTAACAGATAAAGTTTCAATCTTTTTGTAGTTTCAGAGCGTGGAGGAGCTGAGGAATTGCGTTCTGTACTCGGCTCTGGAGCTCGAGAACACCAAATTGGCCGTCCAGGAGGAGCTAAAGAAGAGAGACGATGAGCTCAATCAGCTAAAAGATCTCCTCAGCAAGGCCTTCCGAGAAAGAGACGAAGCTAATGAGAAATGCCGGAGACTTGTCTCCGAGAAGCTCCTCCTCCTCCGGCAGCAGAACCAGAGATGTTTTCTGTCTGGGATTGGGAGCATTGAAGACGAACCCAGAAGAGGAATCGACTCCAACAATGGCTTCTCGTCTTCGGATTGCGAAGAGAGCATTGTTTCGTCCCCAGTCACCGACCCAATTGCCAGAAAGATGGAAGAGCTGGTGCCTGATAAGCCGTTGCCGGAAAAGGGCAAGCTTTTGCAGGCCGTGATGGAAGCAGGTCCGCTCCTCCAGACTCTCCTCCTCGCCGGACCTCTTCCTCAGTGGCGGCAACCGCCGCCGCCACTACAGCCCTTTGACGCTCCTCTGGTGACCATCCCTTCGCCGCCACCGGAGCTCCTCCGCCAACAGTCGTTGAGTTTGGTCAACGGTAGCACCGACTGTGGCAGGGGCAACAGGGAACGGGTCCTTCTTCCCAAAGGCCCTGATTCAGATGCAGCAGAGACCAAGTCCCAAAGGCTTCTCCTCCATTAGTCACCAACTAGAATTAATTAATGTTATCATTCTGATTATTAGGAAGCTTAAGGATTGATGAAACTATTTTTAGTAAGGAACAACATTTTGTACAGAGGTTTTTGATCTTGTAGAAGAACAAAGTAGCTTTTGTCCCAGAATATTTACCTTATTTTCACACAAATTCAGATCATCAATCTAATAAGAATAGAGGAACAAAAAGCATTGAACAAACAAGAACACTTCACCAGCAGAAAATTCTTATAATAATAATACTCTTATCCAAGATGTGAATGATGACCAAACTAATTGCAAAAAGTAATATGAACTCCTAATATTACCCTCAACTTCAACTACAATAATTCCTAACCTTGTCTACTCTGCCGGAGATGGTTCTCAGAACATCAATTTAAAAGACATACCAGGTTGTTGTTTCTTCAATGTCTGCAACAAGAACAATATATAATAGTACCTTAATAAAAAAGAAGGGACAAAACAGCATATAGAGGGATGAAGAAGGAATCTAAGCCTTAGGTTTGAGTTGCTTGACTGTCTCCCATGTGAAGTCCGGGTCTTCACGGCCAAAATGTCCATAAGCAGCAGTTTTCTGATACCTGAACTTGCCTCCTCTCTTCAGATCAAGGTTGATAGCAATCATTCCTGGCCTGAAGTCAAAGTTCTCCTTAATCAACACCAATATGTCCTTATCAGGAACCTTCCCTGTCTTATAAGTGTCTACAAACACAGACAGTGGCTCAGGCATCCCAATGGCATAAGAAACCTGCACAATACAGCGCCTTGCAAGGCCTGAGGCCACCACGCTCTTAGCAGCCTGTCTCACTACATAAGCACCACTACGATCCACCTTTGTGGAGTCCTTGCCTGAGAATGCGCCCCCTCCATGAGCGCCCCAACCTCCATATGTGTCAATGATTATCTTCCTCCCGGTGAGTCCTGCATCCCCGTGTGGCCCACCAATGACAAATCTACCAGATGGGTTAAGGTGGAAGACTGTTTTGTCATCAAGATACTTTGATGGAATCACTGGCTTTATCACATGCTCTTTTAGGTCACTAGCAATCTTCTCATTAGTCACATTCTCATCATGCTGAGTTGAGATGAGGATAGTGTGGACTCTGATTGGCACCATGGCTCCACCATCATTCTTGTACTCAACAGTTACTTGGGTCTTACCATCAGGCCTCATCCATGGACACAGCTTGTTCTTCCTTACCTCAGTGAGCTTAGCTCCAAGTTTGGTTGCCAGAATATGGGTCAAAGGCATCAATTCAGGGGTTTCATCTGTGGC
The DNA here is from genome assembly GCA_036897725.1 of Erodium texanum. Lineage (NCBI taxonomy): Eukaryota > Viridiplantae > Streptophyta > Magnoliopsida > Geraniales > Geraniaceae > Erodium > Erodium texanum. The sequence goes on from JAYMSW010000015.1 coordinate 23,906, forward strand.
ATATCCGAACATGTGACCTTGGTCTCCAGCACCAATGTCCTCAGGTTTCTTGGTGAGGTGGCCATGGACACCTTGGGCTATGTCAGGGCTCTGTTGCTCAACATTCACAATGACCTTGCATTTATCAGCATCTAGACCAACATCTGCTGACACAAACCCAATGCCCCTGCAGGTCTCACGCACAATCTTTTCGTAGTCCACCTTTGCCTTTGTACTGATCTCACCTAATATCATAACCATATTTGTCTTGGTACAAGTCTCACAAGCAACTTTGCTTTCTGGATCTTGTTCCAAACAGGCATCTAGTACTGCATCAGAGACTTGGTCACAGATTTTGTCAGGGTGACCTTCATTGACAGATTCAGATGTGAAGAGAAAAGTATCCATCACTTAACTGCAAAAGCATAACACAGCAGTGTTAAGTAGCTACAGATATCAACACTCTGATCTCTACTGAAGTCACGCTCTTTAAAACTGTCAATTATCTTATACCAAACAAACTAATCAATCCAACATGATAAATTGTTAGATCATAAATGCAGACATATCCAATGTAGATCAGAGCGTCAAATATTTCAAGAGGACATTCCTAAATCCTCAGATGATCTGAGGCATCATCATAACTCATCATAAACCACAATCAAAATTATATATGAAAAGGGTTTCACCAATAAGATCATGCTAATGTAATTTAGCTAAATTGCCATACACTTCCTCACTTGTATGTTTATGTATACAATGCAATGCATGTCCGAGGATAAAAAGAATGCATCTTAGGCTGTTCAATGAATGACACATCTATTTCATTGACATTGCAAGTTAAATTAACACTGATTAACATGACAATAAGCACATATCTACAGGGTTTCTAAATAATAAAATACAGCATAAAAAACCCAGATCACATGATTGAAACCTATAGGTGGTTCGTATGATAAAATCCCAGAAGACAAACACAATTCCCAAATCTCTGAAGCCAATAAAAATAACAAAATCGACGAGATCGTAAGTAAAAATAGCAATCAAATGAAACGAATTTGTTCGAATACACATAAATGCACAAACAGATAACGAAATGAAACGACATTGCAATCGATCACCAAACTCACCTCTGAGAATCGACGAGAAGAGGAAGAACAAAATGGCGAAGGTGAGAGAAGAGAGAGATTTAATAGGGCTTTATAGAGATCCGAAATTGAAGGTTTGATTCGTTCAATGAGGACGATAACGATTTTCACGCCCTGACTCCGTCTGCAACATTTTGCCTATGATCCGCTTTTCTCGAATATGGATCAGGTTCGGGTTCATTAGTTACCCGAGAAACCGAATCATTAACCCGAATACAGGAGAATGAAGTTTTTGCATTTCTCAGTACATTTTAAAGTTGTTATAATTTACATCAGTCTGCATACATTTAATTGTACCGTTACAAGTTCTGGACGGAATACTTACACTATTCAGTTAACTTGTTAATTTTTCGAACATTCCATCTTTACCCTCATCCATCTTTATCCTTCTAAAAATTTTTAAAAAAAACCAGAAAGTCGAAAAAGAAGGGGATCGAGAAAGATGGCCAAATCCGGCTGGAGCGTCGCCAACAAATGAGACCTGGGTTTCCTCCTTCGTTTTGATCATTTTCCAGAGCGATGAGGTCGGGTGGCTGGAGAACTAAATCGGATGGAGACCTTGCAGCTCTTCAATTGGAACGGGACACAATCTCCTCTCGAAAACCCTAATCTGGGTTCGATGAGGTCTTACTATTTATTTATGCTCTATGATAAAATTGTTATTTTATCAAATATATAAAGGTAATCTAGTCATTTACTCCAAATTTTAACAAATTTCTTAACCATGCAACTAAACCTATGCACACTAACAACCTTTGGGAACTGGAATTTCCCCAAGTCTATTTACATACCTGTCCTCACCGTATTCGTTTATTTACTATGTTGGCACGACACAGGCCCAAAACCAAACCTTAAACATTTCAGGTTGTCACCATCGCAGTGTGTCCGGTCTCTCGGTTTTCGGGTTAGCTTCTCGTCTTCGTCTCTATGTTTACACCTTTTCTGACTCATGATTTTGGGTTTCTATGATTTCAAACCGACCAGGCTGAGCTCTAGTTGTTATATAATTAGCTTTTAGCAATCCCATGTAGTTTTTTTTTTGTTCTTCCTGATTTGGGTTTTGTGATTCTGTTGTTTTTTCTCATTTGTATGGATTTTTGGTGAACGGGAGTAGAAGAAACTGAAGCTGAGTACATGGGTATTGCTGTCTTGTGAATTTGATTAATGCACAACACTATTGATAGAATTGGTTGTTTGTTCTTATGAATTTAAATGCTTTTTTGTTGAAAAGTTTTTATTTTTGTGCCGTTCTGTAATGCAGTAACCAAGTTCATAATCAGATTGAGGCATAACTTGTATTGCATATTCAATCAGAAGGTAGTTTTGGGATTTAGGGCTTTGTAATCAGATGGAGCATGACAGGTTAGAAATATATCTCTTTTTCCTACCAATTTACAATCCTCTATTGTGATTTAGTCGCAACCCATGAAATCTGGTAAAAATGGTTGCAATTTGCTTTGCCAGGTTAAATTCCCCGAGCACATCTGCCATTACTCTTGAGGTTTTGGGCCATCATTTGCAGTTCTGTCAGGTATTTGTGTTTCTCCATGAGTATATGTTGTCTCTGCCACTTATTTCAGCTTGACCATGAAGTTTGTAGCAGAGCCTTATTGTTAGCAACTTATTTAATAGTGGAAAGCTTTGTTACATTGTGGCAGGATCCGAATTCCAAGCATTTGGGAACTACGGTTTGGGATGCATCAATGGTGCTTGTCAAATATTTGGTAATCTTTATCCAAATCCTTTTGCTTTTAGACAGCTTTTTTCTGCTTGTATGCATCCCTAATTTGGCAAGCTTAGGACCTCCCTTCAAATTTGTTTATTTATGAGTCTATAATCCTTTTTTTTTTTTTGTCTTTTTTCAGGAAAAGAATTGCAGAAGGGGTAGATTTTGCCCGTCTAAATTAAAAGGAAAACGAGTGATTGAACTTGGAGCGGGTTGTGGAGTAGCTGGTTTTGGTTAGGATCTTTTCTTGTTCAATAGCGTTGAAACTTGTGTTATTTTTTTAATACAGTCCCATTCAACCCAATACATCACACAATATGAAGTCTGAGATGACGTGCTCTTTGCAGGCATGGCATTGCTAGGATGTGATGTAGTTGCCACAGACCAAGTTGAGGTTTTGCCACTCTTAATGAGAAATGCAGAACGAAACACTTCAAGGATCACGCAAATGAATCCTGGTTCAGGTGTAACTGAAGAGCATCTACTCTACTTTTTATTCGTTGTGATAATGTCTTATGTATTGGGTTCTGGTCATAAATTTGATTGATAATTATACTGCTATGTACGATTTAAGTATTTTAATAATTTAATTACTCTACTCATATTGCGGATCACGTTCCTTGTAGATTCATTTGGTTCCATCCATGTTGCTGAATTAGACTGGGGAAATAAGGATCATATAAGAGCTGTAGGCCCTCCATTTGACTTCATTATTGGGACTGATGTTGTAAGTTTTTTTTAGTTTTTACATTATATTATACTATGTTAATACCATTTTAAGCCAGCCATTAAGCTTCCTTTCTGGTTGATTTAAGGTGTATGCGGAGCATCTCCTGGAACCACTGTTGCAGACAATATTTGCCCTGTCTGGACCAAAAACCACAATCCTGGTACAATGTTTTGCACGATAGCATTTTCTCTTCAGATTTTTTTCTTCATAAATGCACTGAATCGCTACTTCAATTTTCATTGTAGCTGGGGTATGAGATCCGTTCTACAAGTGTCCATGAGCAAATGCTTGATATATGGAAAAGAAACTTTGATGTGAAAATTGTGCCAAAAACTAAGGTGTGTTCACTATATATATTTATATCTGTGCATGTATTTCAAAGTAATGTCGACTAGATTCACGGTAAAAGCTTCAATAATAATTGTGTCAACTTTAATATCCGTTGCAGATGCATAGTGAGTATCAGCATCCAAGTATTCAACTTTTCATCATGACACTAAAAGCTCCTATATCCAATGTAGAAAATACCAGTCCGGTCATTGATGAACAAGCTGAGGAGGTGGAAACAAAAGAAACAAAACTGGAAAGCAATGGAATTGAGGAGTCTGTTAACATAACAGATGAAGCAAGTCATGATTTTGGTGGCGAGGATGTAAAGGAAGATGAGCTACTGACTAGACTCCAAAATGGGAAGCTAAGTGACTGGGATGCAAGAAGATATGGATCCATGGCTGCCCGGCTTCTTCGAGATGTCAAGATAACTTAAATAGTTGAATTTTTGCATTCTTGGCGTTCCTTGTTTCTTTCTTCAAGTTTTGGTGGATCTTATCTTGATGTCTTGTTTGGTTGGGGTTAAAGATTTTGTAGAAGAAACACATGTATGAGTTCAAAATTATAGGATTATATGTGTTGCTACTGATAAATTCTGAAGTAGGATAGTAACCATGAGCCTGAGCGGCTGAGCTTCTTTGTAGGCCATGTATCATTCTCAAGTTCAAGAACCAGTTCTATTTTAGGAGATTGATCCTGATTGCAATGTGTCAATTTCAATTGGGTTTCTGCAGGAACTCTACAAAAACCGACTATTGGAACTTAAACCTTTTGTTGCAATTGTTCAGCAAATGGTCTTTAAAGTAATTAAAATAGGTTTGCTACTAAACAAGTGATTTTGATCCAGGAGTGGCATTTTCATAATCAAGTTTAACTCAATTTTTTATTTTCAAGATTAACAGAACTTCCAAGAGATACATCTGTTATCTCAAGATAATGCTCCAAGTGCAATACCCTATTCAGCTTTGACCTATCTTCAGTCCACAAATTCATTGACATCACACAAATCATCTCAGTATCAAAACATTTTTCATTTCTGGTATTTGATACCTCACTTGTCTTGATGTAGCAATATCTACAAATATACTAGATTGCTCCAACCAGAGAATGATTGCGAGTAGTTTGCTGAAGAACTTGAGAGCCATTGAAGGATCTTCCCAAGCTTGTATCAGAAACATTGCCCAAAATGGAAAAAGGATCCATATGAATCCCCAGAAAAGATATCAGTGGGTCTGCCCTAGACTTTTCAATAACAAACCTCAAGTGCTGAGACACCACAGTTGGAAACACGATGAGCCTTTTATATCCCACCGTCGTGGCACTAACAACTTTCTTCCATTCTCCAAACTCTTTCACCTCAAAACGGAACATAATAATCCTCTGACCCATGTGAATCGGCTCCTGAATTTGCAGAACATTGAAAGACACCAGTTCTTGTAGGTCTAAATGCAATACCCAATAGGATTGGTTCTCCACAGGAGCCCAATAAGTGTAGATACCTTCTTTGAGGACATTACTAGGGTGAAACCGATAATCATCATTGCCTCGTGTGCTGCTGGCACTAACAAGAGCATTCTCTGCAAGGTTATTGGAAAATATGGAGTTTCTTAATTCGCTGAACTCTTGAAGAACTTGTCTATCTTCTTCGGATATAAGACCTGAAGAGTTAGGGGGCACATTCAGCAGCAACATACAGTTTCTGCCAACAGATTTGTAGTATATATCCAGAAGAGTTCTTGCAGATTTTGGAGACTCTGATGGATGCCAAAACCAACCGGGTCTGATTGATACATCACACTCAGCAGGTACCCAGTCATGGCCAAACGGGTCTCCTCCTATGGAGTACCTGTAGTTATATATCAAAATGGTCAAACCAAGATTTGATTTTTCTAAACTATCAAAACTCTGCATAGAAATGTATAGTATTTACTCCATATGTTTCAAAAATCAGAGACTTGAAATTGAAGGAAAGAAGATGAACTCACTGCATATCAGTGCCACCAATCTTGGCATCGCTCTGGTTGAAAAGAGACCAGCAAGTAGAGCCAGCCACGCCAGCTTCATCACCAATCCACCTAGAATCAGGACCAGCATCTGAAAAAATGATGGCCCCAGGTTGGAGCTGATGAATGAGACTAAACCAACAATCAAAGAAATACTCCATGTACTTCTCTCCTTCCCCTTTAGCCCCATCCAAAAATATGTGCTTGACCTCCCCATACCTGGTTCATATTAAGAAGAAACCACTTCGTCAAATTCTTGATATATCTATGTTGTTTTCCTAGATAACAAAACTTGCATGAATTGAGGCTAAAGTTGCAACTTCATTCAAAAACATTAATTCTGTGATAATTCAGTATTAGAAATGAATAAATGATGAAGGAATGAAATAGGTACCTTGAGAAACATAGCATAGCTTAGTTAAAAACTAAATAATACAACACAATAAGCATCATAGATTTCCCCAAAAGAGTAATTCATCGAGCCTAGTCCATAGAACAACATAGTGCAGTACTTCCTTCCAAATCAGGCCAATGTTGAATATAGATAGGGAATCATGTGAAATCATATCTAAATCAACCAAAAGCCAAGAAAATATCAATATAGACACTAAATATCCACCAGCTGCTCAAAGCTCAAACAAGCCATTGAACAAGAAGCACAGATCACTGCCGAATCCCAATGCACAAAATGAGTCAATCCCAGAAGAGGAAAGCCAATCTTTTCCGACGAGAACCAAAAAATGAAGCGAAACCCAGATACCAAAAATGCCAAAAACAAACAAAAATCACCTACCAGGTGAGCAATTCCGTCATCTGACCCATATAGTACTCATTATAATCGAGCGTCTTGCCATAACAGGACTCGTGGCGGTCCCAAGGCGAGAGATAAAGCCCCAATTGAATACCAGCCTGTTTCGCAGCTTTGGCTAGCTCCGCAACGACATCGCCATTTCCATTCTTCCAAGGGCTCGACCTCACCGAGTAGTTGCTGTACTCCGAGGGCCACAAACAGAACCCGTCGTGGTGCTTTGCGGTGAGCTGTACGCGACTGAAGCCGGAGTCCTTGGCGACCTGGACCCACTGAGAGGCGTTGAGGCGGGTCGGGTTAAAGACGGAGGGGTCGGCGTGGCCCGTACCCCACTCGGAGTCGGTGAAGGTGTTTGGACCAAAGTGGAGAAAGAGGGCCATGTCTCCCAGTTGCCATTGGAGCTGCGATGAGGTGGGTAGGGGCAAAATTGGAAGAGGAGGTGGAATTCTGTAAGCTGAAAGGGGAGTGAAGAGTACTGATATAGAGATGATGGAAAGTAGGATACGTTCTGAAATGGGTGCTCTGACTTTTGGGGTTTGACTCTGATCCTTGATCTTCTTTTTCATCGCCATCGTTGAGAAGAAGAGAAAAAGCTTGGTTGAGCAGCTGAGTCTATGTTTTTTAGTCTCGAGTTTTGGCCAATAATGAAGTAAAGTAAGAGGAAGCTGCGACGTCGTTTTCAAGTGATTAATAATAGCAACAGAATCTGGGCCTGAACTGACGCTAAATCTTAAATGGGTTCTATAAAAAAAGCCCATAACTTTGACACAATATTGAATTTGGATAAATTTGAGATTCGATCTTAGATGAGGGGATAGGCCTATATGGCCCATCATTAATCTAACTAAACCCGGTTACCGAAGTCGATGCACAACGTGTGCGTGAAATCACTCGCTAATAGAGACGGAAGAAGCCGGCCCTATACGGTAAATCTGAAAGACAAACAAATCACAGTAATATATATTAAAAAGACAACGATGCTCTATTTTGTCAATCGAATCCTAGTTGCAAATTTAGATTACAGCTTTTCATTTGACTTCTGTGTTTCCTTAGGTAACATGTTTCTCTTTGTCACTGTCACAGCACAAATTACAAACAGCTCCTCCATTTTCTCACTATTTGTCTTTATAACCCCACATTTCTTTTCTCTTCTTGCTCACAAATCTCTCGACTTGAGCACTCTCTAGTCCCTACGGTGTCATCAGACAGCAGTTTTCTATATAACAATAAAATGAATAGTTACTTTTGTTTCTTTAAATTATTTTTTTATATGATTAGTCATGCTGTTTATTTATTTTAGTTTTGTTTTACATGAACTGGACCAAGAGTTATTATAATAATTTATAATTTTTAAATAATATTACTGTCTGTGAATTTTTCTAATTTAGTTAGCCAACCGTTGAGAAACGTGAAAACGCAGAGGAAAAAAAAAGCAGTTTTACCTGCCCAAGAGAGTCGATGAGGATGAGGACACTTGTCTTTTTTTTGTTTTTAACTTATAAAGCTCCATTTTCCCAATTAATTATTTATCGTACTTAACTGTAGTTCCTCTTAATTAACAAGCAAAGATTTAATTTTCAACTCAAAGATTTGATGAATGGAAAAACAAAATAGCTCCACTTTTAATAAAATGAGATGAATTCTAAATTCAGTTCAAAATGGTCTAACTATTTATTTTGATATTTTTAGAACTTCAATAATTCTTAATTATTTTTTATTAAATAATATATGATAATGATAACTTTTAATTGTATCATCTACAGGTATGTGTCGATAGAATATTAGTATATATCATTGGTCAACACAAAATTAATATTTTAGAAGAAATTTAATCATATAACAATGAGTGATCAAGTCTTTTTGTTGAAATAACTGAAAATGAAGTATGAATAAAAACTTTGGATTTATTAACTAGCATGCATATGACTATTTATAAACTGCGATATTCTACGTATATACAAGGTGTGAACGATGAACTAATTTCTACGTATATAATTAAGTTACTTAATTACTATAATTAAGCACCCATCACTGTCTTCTTGATTAAGTGATTGATTTCAGTTTTGTATGTACCTTGTCCATATGAGAACGCTTGGCCTACGCTGCCCTAAAATGGTAGTTGAGATTGATTTTCAATTATATGAGAAATAATGATAGATTTGTGATTGAATTAATAAAAACGAAGACACAGCACATAGACAAGGTCAATGAAAACATTATCCCAAACAATCATTTGGTGTATGATTAAAGTAATCGTGTGTCAACATTGAATCTGCTCATATATATAAGTAGTTGACAATTACAACTATTCATGCAATATGCATATTGAAAATGAAGCATATACATATCTAAGTTGTTTTGATATGCTTGGCTTTAGTTATGGTGTTGCCACTGTGCTCGACACCACAAATTAACTAGCTTATTTCTCTGGCTCGTATTGTTGTCTCTTATATCGAAGTTGTTATAATAAAAAATAGTGTTAAACTATTATTGTAAAGTTTAAAAATAATAATTTAATTATACAAAATGAAGCACAGTCAGGCTTCAGAGTAGTTAAAAGGATGGATTATTAAGGCAATATATTTCTAAATGAGATGCAAATAATAATAGATAGTGTATTGTGAGAGGATATGATTAGGTACATATTGAAACCAGAGGTTGAAATTTGCCACCTAGATTTGAACTAACAAACTCTGTCTCTTATAGATCATTGACATCTTGTTATCAGTACCTTGCGTTGAGTCCATTATTCTTAAGAATTAGGTGTCACCTCAACCATTTCATTATCATTTTTTGGTATATATATATAAGGAAATTGGTGTGTATACAAACAAACTACTTTTTTTTTTGTCAACAAATTGAGTCATTTATATATATATATATATTTTTTTGTTGAAATTTTGTATTAAACTATTGATCGTACAAGATAATATAGTACTATTACAAACTCTATAATAACATTACCGACTTCAAATTTAGTGGGAATAACGATGCATGCAATCAACATTGAATGTGCATATCTCGCGTACGGCTTAACAACCAGATTGGACCAAACAACACATTAAAAAACATAAATAAGATAACCTAACACAAACAATTCAAATAATAAAATATTTATTGTCTCCACAAAAATTAAATCTCAGATAATTAGGAGAAATAATCCATTCGACCACCAGCTTGGCCTTGATGGGTTATATTTACCAAAATTTGTATTCAACATATGAACATTAATTTAAAGGGTACATAAAGATAAATTCTTCCTTGGACTAGAAAATGCCACTCATGTTGGTTATGAGGTGCTTACTACGTATGCCGTATGCAAACTCAAAATGAATTTTACAAATAAAAATGTGTCTTAAAATTTGACATATTTATGTTTATGGCATCATAGCTCCGTATTTTATTAAGATTTGAACCCATATTTTAAAAATAAATACAAATAATTGAATCATTGGAGTATCCCTATAAACGTGCACTAATTATAACAACATTTGACATAATATTAATGAACACTTTTAAAAACAACATGTTATTAAACAAGAAAATATTGCAGTGGTTCTTCAACTATATCAACTAAATACCAAAAACATCATAATTTTTTGTCATTGCTAATAGTGAATAGATGCTAGATTTTTTCATATATAATAGAGATTTATCAGCACATGCATGCATGTAGCTAGCTCCTCAGTCCAGCCTTACCCCTACCCTTGGGTCACCTGCACCACTACTGTCTCTCATCGTCATATCTCATTCACTTCGTCACTTACTCTTACACTCATTACTAATTAAGCCTCTTCAATATTGAATTCAAGTTTTTTTTTTTTTTTTCCTCCCTTTGGTTGGGGACTAGGAAGCAAGAGATAATAATCATGTATTGTGCTTAACTAGTAGCAACCCATAAATTAACCAAGTATGATTGGCCTCTCTTTTTTTAGCTGAAGTTAGTTGCCATAATTGACCAGAAACTATCAAATCTAATCACATAATTATATACACAATTCCATAACCTATCATATATAGTCTGTGTTTGGAAAACGTCACGGTTGATGATAAACAATACAAGTAACCTGGACCAGACTTGGGATGCTTTTGACACACAAGGAAATAACTTCTTCATCATCATTTGATTGGGCCAAGTTTTGAGTTTTTCCTCATAGAAACTTCTATTAGCTTTATTTTATTTAATCGTTAAACTAATCAACCAAGAAAGAATCTGATTGAATGTGTCTATCATTTCGACTTGTGTGCATTAAAATATACACATACGTACTGTTTTGTTTAATAGTACCATTTGTTTTTGCTGTCTATATGTATACACCAAAACGCTTATTAAAAGCAACTTGCACCAAACTTCATATAGATCCTTTCTTCTTCTTCATCTTCATCTTCTTTTTCATCAGAGGGAGATAGAGAGAGAGAGAGTATGGGAAGAGCTCCATGTTGTGACAAAGCAAATGTGAAGAAAGGGCCATGGTCTCCAGAAGAGGACTCAAAGCTCAAAGACTACATTGAGAAGTATGGGACTGGTGGGAATTGGATTGCTCTCCCACAAAAGGCTGGTAAGAGATGATTATAATCATGATTTTTTTGGATAAATTATCTTGATTTAATTTTAATGAAATTATTAGGTCTGAAGAGATGTGGGAAGAGTTGCAGATTGAGATGGCTAAACTATTTGAGGCCAAACATTAAACATGGTGAATTTACTGAGGATGAGGACAGGATCATTTGCACCTTGTTTGCTAACATTGGTAGCAGGTACTTCTATTTTTCTTGATTTCTTCACCCTTATATATATAGTTTAATTATTTAATGGTCTTTTAGGGGTTTCATTTGTATTTTTTCCTCAAATATCATGCTGAAAGAACATTCAAGAATTATTCCTAAAAGTGGAAACAAAACCAAAGAAAAAGAAACAAAAAAGGAAATTTAACTTGTAATTGTGGACATATCATATGTTTGCTGCATGCATGCCCATCTTCCAAGTTTAGATCTAAAACATCACATTCAAGTTTCAACCACAAAAACACAATACAAAGTCATGAACATAAAATGAGAATTAATTTATGAACAGATAACCAGTGACTTGATAGTTATTATATCATATTAATTTATAACGTTTCTCGAATGAATTACTTATAATTTTGGTGTTTAATCATATATAGGTGGTCGATTATAGCAGCTCAGCTACCGGGAAGAACTGATAATGATATCAAGAACTATTGGAACACTAAGCTCAAGAAGAAGCTTCTAGGTTCCTCCATGGTTCCTCCTCTTCTTCCTCCTCAAGCTCATCATGAGAGTTCCAAACCTCATTCACAGTCACAAATATTTGCTTCTCATCAAAACCTCCCACCATTAGTACCACCCTCAGTACTTGACTACAACACTAACCCTACAATTACTTGTACTTCTCATATCTTCCAAACCCAACAAGAACAAGGAAGGAGCTTGCAGTACTATGCAAAAGAAGACAACAAGAACTTGCTTGTGTTTGGAAGTCAAGATCAGACAAGTTGCAGTTCCTCAGATAATAATGGGAGTTATTACAGTCAAAGAAGCAGAGACCAGATCATTAACATCAAACAAGAACATCATCAACTAGATTTTCCTCAGAGCTTCAATGGCTACAATGGCATCAACAGCAATAATATAAATGAGCAGTGGACTACAACAAGTACTAGTGCTACAGATGGGAAGGAAGAGGGGCATTTTGGGGAAATCCCATTTGATGAGGATATGGAGAACTTTAAGCAACTAATTAGCAGCAATAGTTATGGAGGTATTGATGAAAACAAGACAAGGCAGGTCATGGACATGCTGCTGCACCAATACTGACTGATTGACTCTCTGTGTAGAGATTTGAATTTGATGGGGGTAAGGTATGTGATATTGTGACGAGACTTGTGGGATTTTGTGTTTTTTTTAATGAGAAATCAAAGAAATGTTTTTTTTATAATGTTTTCGAAAAGGTCTTATCTCTTTGTGCATGTGATTATCCAATCAAAACTAAATGCGATGAAAACTAGACAAAATAAAGAAACAAAGACCAGGGAATCCTTGTTGGGCAAAGTCCCAAAGAGCTCCAAAATCATTGTAACCTAATAAGGATCTCTGTCAGAACATGATATATATTTACAATCATGCAATGCACATGAGATTATTATTATTATTATTATTTGTTTATGTTTGGCAGTAGATAACATGAAATCAGGTTGCCAGCTATGTGATGCATTATATTAAATTGGATCCAGTAGTGATTTTGAAACTAACAACAATAATCAAAAAACAGAAGGGAAAGGTTTTGTAGGAATGTCTTTTCTAGTCAAGTGTACAGCTCAGAAGGTGTGTGTATGGAACCAACCAACTGTAACTTCTGACACCTGAAACTATTTTTTTTTTTAATAAAACACTATTGTTTCTTAATTAATGATTTACTCTCGTACATCCAAGCAGGAGCAGATCGGGGGAGGGGTGGTGGCGGTCGCCCCCCTCATCCGAGAAAGTGTTAGGAAACCGTAGAGCTTTTAATTTCTTTTGATTTGATATCTTACGAATCTAAATCGGAGTTCGTATGAAAAAATTATGATCATTTGAAGATCTGTGATGTGTTTTCACTTCTTTTTTTTACTTCAAAACGCTCTATATTAAGTAAAAACCTCTACTACACTTTCCAACATACCCGATATCATTTCTTTCAGGAAACAAAAGTAATATAAGTTATTAATAATATAAATGATCAATTAAAAAAAATTTCAAAAATGAATATAATCCAAAATATTTTTGAATGAAAATGACTCTTTTTGTACGACAAATCATTGTTGTTGATATGGAATGTATTATATAATCTCGTACCTAGATGAAATAATTTTTACTAATAGTCAATATTTTATTTGATTATTTTCGTTCTTTCTTGATTTAAATGTTTTTCTCTATAATTCTATGTATTGGTTTAATTTCAATGGTTTATAGATATAGGAATTGATTTTGTATCTGTCAGTTGCAATAGTTTTTAGTGAAAAATACTTTCAACAATAAATATTGTTGTAAATCGGATGTGAGAATAATTCTTAATGACGATTTGGTAGTATACATCGAGAATGAAGTATTCACCGGTGAACTAGTTTTTGATCATTTTTTTTAAAAAAAAAAATTGATACCTCATAGATGTCTTTAACTATATTATAACAAAGCAGAAAATATTTATATAAATTATTATGTATGAAAATATTAGTTTTTCTTTTAGGACGAGTCAAATTTTTTAATAAAAAATGTTGCCTCTCCTTCCGAATATTCCCGGTACCAAATGAGTCTATCCTAATCCTTAGTTTTTATTTTTAGTCAATTTTGTCACAACTTGTGACTCTCATTTCATTTCATCTCAACTTAACTTTGATCTGAAAAGTCAATTCAGTTTGCATTGTAAGCAATCTTAGTCAATAGTCAAAGACACATATCATATCCCAATTAATACAAATTTCACATCGAGTACATTATGGAGGTACCTATACACACAAACATAGATGACAACACACCCATTAAGCAGCAAAACAATGTTTCTACGAGGGTACATCACTGAATTTAAACAAACGCTAACAGAAAATGAAGTGGCCTCAAGTTTTTGAAGTTCTCCATCAGATTCCAATGACCATTACGCTTTTGAACAATGTTCCAACTTTTCCTGCAATGGATTCAAGAGTTAAAAGTTGTCTATGTTAGTGTAAAATAGAGTATCATATAAATCTATGATGAGAAAAGAATAACAAACAATTACTATAATATTTCTTATCTTATATTTTGACATTCAGACACCATTAACACACATTTTACAACATATTCAAAATATAAAAACTCACAAATGACTAAATGTATTTGCATGTAAAAGAAAATCCCTAAGGGTACCTTAATCCTGTACAAGTTTAAGCAGCATTTACAACTATGCTTGCAATGGTTTTAAGATCGAAAATTTCAATCCAATAGCCATCAGGATCCTTAATGAATGCTACCCCTTTCATCTTTCCTGCACAGGTATTTTAATTCCTTGAAATTGTTCCAATGCCACACAACTTTCTTCTATTTCAGATCCAATGTGTAAATTATGACTAAAAATCTCTACCTTTAAATTTCTAGCCAAATTGAATTCTATAAAGTTTTAAAATAAGGTATCTTATTACCATCAGGTTTCTGAACAAACTCCACTCCCAGATGTTGGAATCTCTCGCATGCCTTGTAGGTGTCATCAACAGTGATGCCAATATGTCCTGAAAATACCAAAAGCAAAGTTTCAAAAATTTAGACTGTGTTATCCGAGAAATTAAATAGCTTCCTTCCTATGGCTTGGCTTACCCATGCAATATAAGTCAATTGGGTCTCACTTTTGGAAAGATTAAGCACAACTTTTACAAGGATCGATCAAGTTGAGTGTGATGTCAAATGAGTTCACTAGTGTAGGAGAGTATAATCATAAACCAAGATTAGTAACGTACCAAAGCCAAGAGGCTCCGAATTCCCATTGTGATATCCCTTGAACTCGGTATCACTCTCAGTGCCCCAGTTACTGCAACAAGTACTCTACTTTCAATCCTTAATGAGAAACATTGGCACAAGAACGAGGACTTAAAAAATAGTATAGTTATTACTGTATAAGCTCTATGGTGGCCTTCTGGCTAAATGTCCAAACTGTTTTATCAATTGGGTTACTTGGAGCTGGAGCTGGATCCTACAACAGAAGAAACAAAAAATTATTGCCTTGCCTTCTCCTTTATTGTAAAGAAGCATTCTGTAACTCTAGTATGACTTAAAAAGAGAAGGGTACACTGAGAACAGAACATGAGACATGATACAAATTGTATGACGATCATGTGACAACATAAAGTAACAAAATGTGGATAACTGATACTTCACAACAACTCTATAAATGAAATGGGCATGTATATATATTACCTCGTAGCCCATAAAGTATAAGCTGAACTTCATTTCAGGAAAATCCAACCTTTTCAACAACCTGAAACATCCAACTAGTTTCTCAACACTAGAGAATTAATTTCTTGCTAGGCATATCTTCAATCATGTACCATCATTATATCCAAAACTTTAAGCAGACAAACTCATAAAGAATCTTAATTATGCAACTTATGTACATAGAACATAGAATCTAAGCAGCAAGAAGTAAAAAGCCTAAATCTTTGCATGCACAACTATATAAGCTCAAATCAACATCAAAAAATAACAAACACAAACAAATTATTCACTTACGACATCCCTAGAACACGAGTATAAAAATCCAGGCTCGCTTTGGGGTCCTTAATCCTAAACATCTGCAATGACATAGTAAACATCAAAACAATCCGAGAACAGAAGATCAAAACATTTTATAGGAATTTTTTTTGACAAGGAGTTGTTTACAGTTTGTTGCATGAAATAGCCTTTGGTGGCTTCGTCGGGGGTGGTGTGCAGGCCCGGATTGTTGGCCGGCGATTCCTTCGGTTCCGACGCCATTGAAAATAATCTTAGTCGATCACGACACTGTGATTCAGCAAAATAAAAAAAGACAGAGATCTTAGAGTATTGGGATGAAAAAATTGTGATGTTTATCTATTGATGGGACCACCTCGTGATTTCAGTGCAGATAAGAAATCTCATATCACCTATAAAAATATGGTTGTATTTGCATTTAGTCTATGGTTATGTTTTTTATATTCAATGTTGAAAGTATCAGATAGTTACTGTAAATGTTATTTTAATCATTCATTGATTAATACAGGGGCAGTTTAATAATATGTTTTAGAAAAAAATCTTAGAAGATAAAATGAAAAACTCAATAGCTGATGAGGAAGGAGGCAAGCAAGGATATAAAATAAAAAGGAGAATATCATATCATATCCGTCACATTTGTTTAATTATTTTCACGTAAGGTTTTATTTGGTCTTTTATTTGTAACTTTTTGTTTTTTTCTTTTAAGAAATTGTAACATTGAAAAATGGTTTATTTCGTAATTTTTTTTGTATCGAACATCCACTAACAAACAATTTAAACAAGTTACGTAATTGAGATGTCAAAAAAAAATTGTAGTTCTCATTGAATAATAACAGATGAAGAACTACACGATGTGTATTATCTCCTCTAATAACGGGACGAGCATATGAACTTCTTTGACCCCAAAAAGTTCATTTCTAATTCTAGTTTTTCAATAGAACTCGATAACATGTTATTCAGAAAATAGACAAACTTTTAGAATAAGGGTAACGTATAGTTGGTTCCACACCTTCTACTGTGCTTCATTAAAGGTGAGAGAGGGTGTTCTGACGTCAGCACTGACTTATATGACAGGTTAATGCAGCTCTCGTATCAGAAGTTTTTTCTACTTTTTTACAATTAACATAAAAAGAAAAAAAATGAATGTAAATTGAATTGAACTAATAAATTTCATTATAGTTGATTGAAATTATATTGTTAATTAGACGAAATTGGAGCAAACGTTTATAGTCTCCAACTCAAAAGGCGGACTAGGAATACTATCCATTTTGGATGAGAATTTTCACAATTCGAGAGCAAAAATAGTAACATAGAAAGTTGAGAATGAGTGTGGTGGTGTTGGGTGGATATTTGTGGTTAGGGGTGGTATTTATAGCGTAGAAAAATTGATTAAAAAGGATAGATTATTTATAGAAAAACTCGTTGCAACGACTCTCTTGCAGTGCCACTTGTTGTCAACCAATTAGTGCAACACTTCTGTCACAGAGCTTGAGGTTGGCTCTACAATCGTGCTGCTACAAATGTTTCGTGAGCACTCTATTTCTGTATTGACCCCAAAATATACAAATATTGCTACAAATGTTTCTTGAGCACTTTATTTCCAGCACAAACAAGAAAAGAGCTTACTCTATTATGGTGTTGTCCTTACTCTCATACAACATGACCATGTCATTTACTGGTACTTGCTTTTAAATCATATATTTAGAAAATCTGAGTTATTAAAATAAAGTTATGCAACCTGAATTAATGTTTTTAATTTTTTTTATAAAACTTGAATTAATTTTGAAATATTCCATCGTTGTTGCGTTTAAACAAAGCAATACAACAAGAGAGCTCGGCAATAGGCTCGTAATGAAAAACAGAGGGTGATTTAACTTTGCACATTTTTTCTGTTCCACCGTTGTTGCGTTTCAATCCTAGTCTCGAAGACCAGAGTTCAAATATCTTAGCACTGCCAGCTTTTGTAACTATATACTTTGCACAATCAATCATCCTCAAAATACTCATCCTTGCATCAACTTCCCAGCGGATCACCTCTTTCAAATCTTTGAAAACAAACGGGAATGGACGCTTGTGATATTCCGTGGTACCGAAACTTAAAGCTAAGCGAGCGTCCTTGGCAACGAGCTGACCATTTTGGTCAAAGGCTGCAGCACCTCCCGATACCCCACAGCTGAGGTATCGTGCTCTAGAGTCTCACTCTTGTGCAAACTCTTGAGAATAGGGGTATGATGCACTCAGTAAAGGAAGACTCGCACGACACAGTGGAGACATAAACCACCTCAAACTTATCATCTTTACGTTACACTGTTTTCAGCATGGATAGAAATTCTTCTACCCAACGGTCGGATGCTGATAGATTAACAAACAGAACAAGAACCCTCTTTCCCCTTAGTTGGGAACCATGAACAATATCATCTGCATGCAGGGCCGCGGAAAAGACACAACTGTGTTGGTTGGGTCAATCATAACCCAATATGGCAAATCAGGGCCGGCCCACTTAGCTGAAAACGTGTCCCCAATCCGGAATGGGATGGCAGGGAAGGCCACGATGGAAAGCAAGTGGTTGTAAAAATCCATTTGGGATTGAACGTTGTTGACGGTATTTGCAGAATCGCATAAAGGCACAAGAACAAACTGGACAGCATCACCCGATTAAATTCATATTTTTTGTTCCCTTCTTTTCAAATTCTGATTTTAATACTGATTTTCTATTCTAATTCAAACTTAAATTATTTTAATTTACTTATAAAATCTGACGATTTAAAACCCTTGAACCAATTAGATTGTCCGAAAACAAAATAGATTTTACATTAATAAATAAACCAAAGACACATAAACCTAAAGTTCAAAAGACCCTTAAGCTTAACATAATTATATATAAAAAAAACTTAACTACTTATTACTAATTTATCCTACAAGTTTTAAGTAAACTTTCTCCCGACCGTTTGGTCTACTCCGGCCGCCCTAGCCATCATCTCCGCCACACCACCGGGCTGCGTGCACCTCTTTGGGTTGTTCCTCAGCTCTGCTCCGATCACCCCTACAGCATTGTCCTTCGACACTAGTTTATCCTTCGGCAGCTTTTTAGACGCACCCTTCAATAATAACACAAATTTAAATTCACATCAACAAAATGAATATAGAAATTAGTATTTTACAGTAACTTGTGTCGCAAGTATGTGCATATGTGACCGTTACCGCTAAAACGTCAGCGAGCTTAATTTTGTCCTCGTCAGGAATTGAGCCGGCGTTCAGATCAGCGGCCGACTGGGGCATGGCGGCGAGGGCACC